>BQKN01066283.1:883049-943660 GCA_022839385.1 Asparagus kiusianus
AGCTCCTCATCGTCGTCGGAGGTTGGTATCCACCCTCAACCTAACAAAAAGTGTCTGATTTCGGTGCTTCAACTCTAGTAGCCTTGGACGAAACTCAATTTGCTACAATAATACAGGGAACTTGTGGTTATTTGGACCCAGAGTACTTGCAAACACACATTATCACAGAGAAAAGTGATGTGTACAGCTTCGGTGTAGTTCTTCTCGAATTGCTTACGAGGAAGAAGGTATTTTGGTTTGATGAGTCCAAAACAGAGAAGAGCCTCGCATCTACCTTTCTCTCTTTGTTGAATGAAGGCCGTCAAATGGAGGTTTTTGATACTCAGCTTCGCAGTGGAGGACAAATGGATGAAGGGCAAATGGAGGTATTACTTGAAGTTTCATATCTTGTGAAGCAATGCCTTAGCATGAAGGGAGAAGAAAGGCCCACCATGAAAGAAGTGGTGGAGGAGCTTCAGAAGTTGAAAAAGTTCGATCAGCATCCTTGGGAGCAGCATAATAAGCCTGAAGAACTGGAGATCTTGCTTGGTGATTCATCAGCCTGCTCTGCTGGTGATGCTACTGGACACTATAGTTTGGAGAATAGGGCAGTGCTGAGCATCGAAGGTGGGCGCTAAAGCTGTGTGTTTCTCCATAAGTAATTTAAGATTTGATGTAACTGTAAACTTGCTATTTTCTGCTTAGTGATTGTAATAGACTACTAAAGTTGCCTGTTGTTTCCTGGGTCTAGTGATTGTTGTAGACTATTAATATTAGTGAGTGTATGCTTTTGAATTGTGCTGGGTCTGTTCTACTAGTACTACTAGTATTCCTGATAATGAACTTATCGGCCTCAGTTCGATGATCAATAACTTAGTTTAACTTGATGTCTTTCTATTTTCTGATAATAGAAGGCTCTTTGTTCTCTTTCATTGTTCTTTGTCAATGCTAATACTTGCTGATTATATAGGATCTAGTGGTGGTGGTAGATTAGTAGTGTTAATGATACAATTTCCGCGTTGTTTTGATTCTTGTGATTATATTGTACTATTGTTGTTTTATCTGAATTAATGTTTCATAAGTTAGTTAATGCTCTGGTAATGAACCCTAGTTTACTTCCTGATACCCCTAAGTGTTCCTCTTCACGGATGTTATGAATAGATAGTTCGGTGAGAAGAATATTGAAGTGCAAATATTTAGCTGAATTACGCAGAGTATGATTTTTGTTCTCAGAAATGGGGAAGCTAAGGTGGCGTTTGGTTGTTTGCAACTGGAGTTGCAATGCAAGTGTCACTTGCATGCAACTGAGACGTTACAACTCTTCTTACATGCAACTACAGTTATAATTGTTTGGTTTAAAATTTAAATTTTGCAACTTATAGTTGCAGCTGTTTGATTATGCTTATAACTTAACATATGCAACTCATAAAATATTTTTAAAAAATAATATTTTTTAAAAGGTAATATATTTTTAAAAAATAATATATTTAAAAAAATAATATATTTTAAAAAAATAATATATTTTAAAAAAATAATATATTTTTTAAAAAATAATATCTTTTGTAAAAGTTATTATAATATTTTTAAAAATAATATAATATATCATTTAAAATATATATTATTTTTATAAAATTATATTATTTTAAAATACATTATTCAAAAAACATATTATTCTAAAAATATATTGTTCAAAAAATATATTATTTTAAATATATATTATTATTAGAAAATTATATTATTTTAAATATATTATTCAAAAAATTTATATTATTTTAAATATATATTATTAAAAAATATATTATTCAAAAAACATATTATTTTAAATATATATTATTTAAAAATATATTATTCAAAAAATATATTATTTTAAATACATATTATTTAAAAATATATTATATTAAAAAATATATTATTTTAAAAATATATTATTTTAGAAAAAATATATTATTTTAAAAAATATATTATTTTAGAAAAAATATATTATTTTAGAAAAAATATATTATTTTAAAAATTATATTGTTTTCTTCAAAAAATATATTATTTTAAATATATATTATTAAAAATATATATTATTCAAAAAATATATTATTTTAAATATATTTTATTTAAAAATATATTATATTAAAAAATATATTATTTTAAAATATATTATTTTAGAAAAAAATATATTATTTTAGAAAAAATATATTATTTTAGAAAAATATATTATTTTAAAAAATATATTATTTTAGAAAATTATGTATTATTTTAAAAAATATATTATTCTTAAAAAGTATATATTATTTTAGAAAATTATATTATTTTAAATATATATTATTCAAAAAATATATTATTTAAAAAATATATTATTTTAGAAAAATAATAGTATTCCTAGAAAATTTTATTTTTCAAAAAATATATTACTTTAGAAAAATATATTATTTTAGAAAAAATATATTTTTCAAAAAATATATTATTAAAAATATATTATTTTTAAAAAATATATTATTTTTAAAATGTTTTTAAGAATATATTATTTTAAAATCTTTTTTGAAGAAATTATTATAATAAGAATTATTTAAAAGATTATTTTAAACCTTTAATGAATTTATTTTTGAAATATTAAGTAATGATCGATTTTGATTTTAATAAATTCAGATCAGTTGCAACTATGACTTGCGGTCATTTTTGACGTAAGTCATATGTTGCAACTAAGGGTTGTTTTGCAACTGTGGTTGCAACTGCAACTGTGAGTTGCAGCAAAACAAACACATGCAACTAGTCAAATTGGACCTAGCTGCATGCAACTGGAGTTGCAACCACTCCAGTTGCAGCCTACCAAACAGCCCCTTAAGTTGAACTTGTCTTTAGACTATGTTTGAAGTTAATCAGAATACACATGAAGTGCATTCCTATCCATCCATGATTAGTATAGAGATTTTTTGAGTCTTCTAAATCAAACATCTTTTGATTGAGATGGGCATAATTGAACAAGATAAGTAATGCTGAGGTTCGATTTGATTGTATTTTCTCATAATTGTTTTATCAGATGATGTCTTCCTTTTTCTTTTTTCAATACATTTTGTTCAAGATTTAATGTAGAAAACTTTGCTAAATGGAATCCCTACCATTATTGCTCTAATTTCTTAATGGAATCCATACTTAAAAACCAGTAGGATTTCCTTGCAAAACCATAGGCATGTAAATGTAATAACAAAAAAAGAATAAAAATCACCGTTGTGAAAATTTCATGCAATTTCCTTTTGGTTCTTTGATCCATTGTCCGTTAATTTTTTATGGCCATGTCTGTTTTATATGTAGACCCCTATTTCAATGACTACAATCAACGTACACTCTACATGTGCAAATGTCTCGTTTATGAAATCAAGACTTTTCTGTTAGAACTGGGATGCAATCCTAGAGGGGGTTGAATAGGATTGCTATAATTTTTTGACTAACTCAGAATAAGTAGCAGAAATATAATAAGCGAAGAACTTAAAATCAAAACAACACAGGAACACACGAGATTTTTATAGTGATCCAGATCAAAATCCTACGTCCACTCTTCCTTCTCGCGAAGAACCTTCCTTACTATGCCCAGAGTTCACTTGAATCACAACACGATTCAGTAGGCTTTAAAGACCGCACCCACGAATCTACTCGAAACCAATCATCTATCCTAACTCTTCACAATGGCCAGAAGAAACCTAGCCCTAGCTAGTCAAACCCTCAATTATCTGGGCATGAGTATGCCAACCCTTAATTACCCGGCTTGAGTATGCCGTCGAACTTACAAGTTTGAATACAATTAACCAAAATAATTAAAGCACAAAAAGAATATCTAACAGCCCTTTACTAAACCACTCTTTAAATCAATGTTGATGAAAATCAATGAAGAAGTGGTGTAGCGACTAGCGATGTAAGCATAGGGCACTCCTTCTCGCTGAATTAAACTCAGATGAAAAGCGCACTGAGAAGAAGTTGTACGAGGCTTAGGAGATTTGATCAACTCTCTCTCTCTCTCTCTCTCTCTCTCTCTCTCTCTCTCAAATCCTAGAACAAAGATCTCTTCTTTTCGTATATTTACGTCCTTGAACTCCTCTATTCTTCTCTCTTCTATTATGATCTCCAAGTCTCTTTGAATGGGTCTCGATAGGACAGGAAAGATATACCCAAATATGAGTGCAAATAGGAGATCATAAGGTTTAATAAACAATTGAGTTTAAATATAGGAGAACTTGTCAAAACTGCCAAAACGCCTCATAACCGTTGATGGTAGATCATGACCATTGATGGTCCTTTGATGATCATTGATAGTTCAACTGTAGCCATCGATGATGTTAATTCTGGTTTCTAAATTTCTTTGATTGTCGCCTGTAGTCATCGATGGTCATAAGCTTGTGACCATTGATAGTGCATTGTAGACCATCCATGGTACCAACTAATGTTTCTATTTTTCTCCGAGTGGTTCCCATAACCATTGATGGGTCACTGTTGACCATCGATGGTTAGAAGGTTGAAATCAATGTTATGCTGATTTTTGTATCATTTTAAAACCATCTTGCTCGTTTCTATTTGAACCTGAAATATATCGTCTCACAAAACATATCAGTAGTAAATGAGAGTTTGTTATTAATCAAACAAGAGATATTCCACAAACAATGTTCTAACAATCTCCCTCTTTTGATAATATAATAACAAAACTCAAAATTTAAATACAGAATGTAAATCATTGTGAGATATATATTCAGTACAAAATAAGTACATAATATATTTCATGCAAAAGAATGCAAAGCTCCCCCACTACAAGTATGCTATACATGAAAGTATTAAATGTATACAAGTTTTCCAGAAACTCTCCCTAAAACAAATAAATTTTCTCTCCCTAAAACAAAGCATTAGATGTTTAAAAAAATTCAAATCTAAGGATCAATCATGAAAATAATTGGATAGGAAAAACCTTTATATTGCACAAACATTCACGAAATATTTCAGATTTTCACCTTTTCTCCCCCCTTTTGTTATTAGCAAAAGAAGAACACACTGATGATATGCAATATACTTGAGAATTTAGATAAAAATTATCGAAAGGTAAAAAGAAGATAAATACACATTGATTCACAAAGAAATTTGTAGAAAAATAGCACCAGAGATACATATATAACTTCAAAACAAGTGAACCATGATGATAGTTCATATAAAAATTCACACACAAACTATAAAGTTATCGATGAAAAGTTTGTAAAAGCAAAAATAAAAGTAATTATATTATTTCACAAGACGAATTTAGATATATCTTATCTAGTTTGAGCCTCTTATTTTATTAAACAACTTGAATTATCTCAACCTTTAGAAAAAGTGCAAAATCTCGATCCATCACCTCAACGTTAAAGGAATTTCTAAGAGGAAGAATGATAGTGTTGTTGGCCTTCTTGTTTTGATGATGATTTAACAAATAATTTACTACTAATATTGGTTTTAGTATTTTGGTTTTGTGTTGTTTGGTATGTTAGACCCTAGAGGGGGGTGATTAGGGTCTTATGCTAATCTAATCTGATTTTAATAAATTATTCTTGTAAGATAGATATACAATATATTACAAGCAAGAATAAGCAATATGAACAAATGAATATATCCTAGCAATGAGATATTACAAATATATGAGCAATGATATATAGACTAACGCAAGGGTAAAATAAACAAACTACAAAAGAGATAGGGCAATATGATGAGCAATACACAAAGGCGATATAAGATATGAATACAAGAATAAGAACGCCAATGCAATCACAAACAAAACGATATGATCACAGAGTTCGGTCTAACCACTTGACCTACGTCTCCGCTCCTCACCTCGAGGAGATCTCCATTATCACAACCGGGTTTTCTACGTTTACCCGAATAACGTTTGCACCACACAATACAGTTTTCTAGTTTACCGAAAACTCTATAACTTACAAACTCTTGCAATCCCACTCTACACCCTCTCAAGTGTTGAACTAGACGTGTCTCCCTTAAGTGCTCAGATACAACCTCTCTCTAGGTTCGTCAACCGACGCCACTCCTCTTGGGACGATCCCCGACTCTCGCCACACACTTCTCTCGGTGTACAAGTGTATTACAAATTAATCCTCACAATAAGCACAATACAAAGTGTTTGTTCTCTATAATGGATGAGAACGAATTATAAGCTCACTCTCTAAGTTACACAATCCCACAACCCAATTATACTATGAATGTAAATATAATAAGCTCAATGGTTGTGTATATGTAAACAAAGAGAAACTAAACTCAATATGAACACTAGCTTAATAAAATGACAATCAAACAATATAAAATATAAAGCTAGATTGAGTTTAGAAAACTTCTCAATAGATCAAGAGTGGAAGGAGAAGAGTTGGATGCTCAAACACCAAATAGATGATCTCCTCAAGCTCTTGTGGAATTGATTCACAAAACCGAAACACTCAAATGTTTAAAAGCTTATAAACATACTTTAAACAAATTTAAACACTTGATTAAAACTTTGTTAAACCTCTTGGATTCCTTCTGAAAACTGAGGTATAATGGAGTATTTATATAAAACCCCGAAGCCAAGAAAAAGCCAAGAAAAGACCAAAAAACCAGCTCAACAACGGCTCTGGAAACTAGCCGTTGGAACAGATTTGACAGTGCGGCGGTCGACCGTGGCGGTCGACCGTGAAGGTCATCAAAGCAGAGAAAACTTCCAGAGAGTTCGACGGTCGACCGTGACGATCGACCATGGGAATTTTCAGCTTGACGGTCGACCACCACGGTCGACCACGAAAGTTTCTGCTACCCACTCAGAGAAAAACATAGGCGCGGTCGACCGTGGCGGTCGACTTCAAACTGATACATAATATTTCAGGTTTAAAAATGAAATGCTGATTTTAAAACCCTATTTAAAAATATCAAATAAATTTCAAAAAATATAAAACTTTGGAGAATGATTGTAGACATGATAATAAACATGCTACAAAGACTGGTTTCCAAAAAGGACTTCCCAAATGAAAAATATCATCATTTTACAAAATAGTCCAAAACATGAAAATGTAAACATGTGAATTTTGACATTTTGGCTAAACCATGTTTTGAAACTTTACAAAATAATTTTATAGACTTGAAAAAAGATGTAAACTATTGTTATGAAGTCTATAAATAATGAATATAGTATTTTATCAAAATATACATATAATGCACTAAAACATGATTTCATTGAACTAAATAAAATTGATATTGATGAAATCATATATATGCATATAAGTATGGAACAAAAATATGTTTTCTAATTATATTAAATTGTTTCATATTAAAACTTGAAAACTATCAAACCAAAACATATATGTATATATATAACTATATATATACAAAACCAAAACGTGTATGTGTGTATATGATTAAGCTTAAAGTACTAACACACATAATATAAACTCCTAAACTAAATTACCCAAGCTTGATGAAGGTCTTCAATGAGCTCAACTTGGTACACTTGCGGATGAAGCTTGAACTTGGATCTTCAACTTGAATTTGCATAGCTTCAATCACTATTCCACCAACCTCCATTGGATATGATCGTTGAAGCTCTATTCCATCCATCCTCCAATATATTGTTTATCTAGAATAAATATAAAACACAAACACTAAACAAATAATATTAGATATAAATTATTTGTTAAATCATCATCAAAAAAAGAAGGCCAACATAGTATACACAGGAAAATGAGCTACATTGATATTGAAGCCTATGCAAACCGAGTCAACCAATCAAGTTCAAGCTTCATATAATTCACTCTTGATATACTTAGTATAGGTTTATATGTAATGTGTGCTAATTCTTCAAGCTCAAATTTTACACACACATTTATTTGTGAAATTTCTCAAATCATAGGTGTTTTTATGTAAAATATAACATGCTTTGGACTATACAAACATTATAAACATCTTTTATTAAGTCCATAAAAACATTACACAAGTTTTCAAAACTTGATTTGAGCTAACTGTCAAAATTAACATGTTTAAATACACATGTATTTTAGTGTTTTTGAATATTTCTAAGATTTCACAAATGGTAAGTGCAAATTGAAAAATTCCTTTTCCAACATGTTTATATTTATGTTTATAAACTTTTCCCAAAGTTTCATATTTTATGGAATTTATTTGCTATTTTTAAAAAGATTTGAAATTCGATTTTACTATTCATAACAGGCTGAAAACATGTTATCAGTCGACTGATGGTCCTTATCAGTCGACTGATGAATATGCCCAGAATTGTCAAAACTATCTGTTTTTGCGACTGATAAACTATCAGTCTACTAATGAGGCCTTCAGTCGACCGATGAGCTGCTAGTTGTCTGTAACGGTTAGCTCATCAATCGACTGATGAATAATATCAGTCAACCGACGCCTGTAACGGCTAGTTTTTCTAGCCCTTTGCATTTTTTATCTTTTTGCTGGGTTTTCTTGGTTTTTGGGCTTCGGTTTTCATCCTATAAATACTCCTTATTGTTTCACTCCTGGAAATTATCTAAGTGGGTTTTAACAAGAGTTTTAAAGGGATTAAAAGTTTGTTTAAGTTTCTTCTCAAGTTTGGTGTTCGTTTACAAAGAGGAAGCTTATATTGTCAATTGAGGAATTCATCATCAATTATTTTTATCCTCTCCTTTGTGTTTATAGAGAAGTTTTTCTTAACTTATTTATCAAGCATTTTATTACTGATTTTTATATTCATATTATTGCTAGTTTGTTATTTGAGTAAGATTTTATTAAACTCATTTTATCACACACATCCCTATTTGAGCTTTTAGTATTTCATATATTATATATTGGGTTGTGGGATTGTGATATTGTGAGAGTGAGCTTATATTGTATTCGCATCCATTATAGAGAACAAATCATTTGTATTTGAGTCTTATTGTGAGTTACACATTGTATTATACATGTACACCGAGAGGAGTGGTTGGTGAGAGACGGGGTCGATTCCAAGAGAAGTGACGTCAGTTGTAAAGCCTAGTGAGAGGTTGTAAATCCGAGCACTTGAGGAAGAGGACACGGGCTAGGCTAACACTTAGAGGGTGTAGAGTGTGTTTACATTGTGTGTGTTGTAAATGTTTGTCGGTAAGCGTTGAAAACCGATTGTGAACATTTTGGGTGAACATCGAAAACCCTTTGTGTTAGTGGATTCTCCCCGAGAGTGTGGAGCGGAGACGTAGGTCGGAAGGATAGAACTCCGTGATCATATTATTGTGTTTGTATTGCTCTTTGTATCCATTATTTGTTTATATCGTTTCTTGTTTATTTTTCCTTTGCATATATATCCTTGCTTTAGTTCATTGAGTATTAATCTTGCTAGGATATATTTGTTGATAAGTTTTAAATTGGCATTAAATCAAACTAGATTAGCACATACCCTATTCACCCCTCTCTAGGGTGCTTTCAATTGGTATCAGAACTTGGTGCTCTTTGATTTGTGGCTTAACCGTCTTGAGTTAAAGATCCAAGCTTTCATATTTGTGCTAATCTTATTTTGATAATTTTCATCTTTCTTGCATAATATATCATGGACATGCACGGTGCACCTAGCCTAGGTTATGCTATTAATGTTGCCCCTAAATTAGATAATTTCTCCTATGCTCAATGGTGTGTTAGATTTAAATTATTTGTTAAATCTAGACATTTTGATTTGTGGAAAATAATTGATTGTGCTTATATTGTACCCACTTCGGAGAAATCCAAGTGGAGTAAAGATGAACATAAAATGTTTATCATGAAAAAGCTTTTGTTAGAATTTTTATATAATGCGTTTGATTCATCTTCTTCTAACAAGCTTGATTCTTTTGATAGTGCTTATACATTGTGAAAACTTATAGAAGCACATCAAGAGAATTTGGAGGCGGTCCGACAAACTTTGGAGGATTCCACTTCTAGTTCATGTGGAGCTTCATTTTCATGCACACGACCACTAGGCGATAGCCCTAGTGAGGTATGCGAGTCCGCTAACGAAAATAATCTTACTATTGCTGAACTCGTACATGGTTATGAATTATTGATGCATGATTATAAGAAATTACAACGTAGCTTTATTGACTTAAAAAGCAAGCATGTTGAATTGAAATCCACTCATGAAACTCTAGCCAATAAGTTTGATGTCATTGCAAATGAAATTGTAAATCTTAAAGAAAGCAATGAAAAACTAAAATTGAAAAAAATACTAGTTTGTTTCATGATAAATGTAATGCCATATTAGAAGTTGAGAACATTAGAAAAGAGCTTAATTCTTTCAAAAATGATAATGTATGTTCTACTTTTAATAATAAGGCTTATGTGAAAAATAATGAGTTGAATCATGTTAAAAGTGGAATATTCACTTTAGATTCAATATTAAAAACTTGCAATGTTAATAACAACAAGCTTATGGACTTATATGCAAAGTCCCATGAAAATTCTTCCAAGAAACCTACACACTATGCACATATGTATAACAAGATTTACAAGTGTTTCATTTGCGACCGTAAAGGCCATATTGCTAAATTTTGTTATAATGCACAAAAGCCTATCAAGAATAATCATGTTTGTGCATCCCATCAAGCTTCATCTTTACATGTACACATACTTAATGATCATCATAAATATGCCCATGTGTACAAATATGATTTTTGTGATCGTTTTGGTTATTTGACCAAATTTTGTTTTGATTTAAGAAGAGTTTCACATTTGCAAAATAATTTTAAAGAAAAATCTATTTTTGTAAATGGTTCACGTGCACAACCAATTGGTCAATACAAATCATTTTAACCTTTTCATTGCACAAATTGCAATCGTAAAGATTATTTATACTATTTTTGTTTTGACCGTATCGGTGCACAAAATGTGCCTAAATGGGTTCATAACCCAAGGGCTTTAAGCTTAAATCGTCTTCGGGTAGGATACCATATAAGATGTAGTTGATGATTGGGAAACGCCAATCTCTCGGTTCAACTTGGCCTGTGCCCTGGTGGTTGGTGTTCGCTTCCATAGCATACTTCGATTGAAAGAGTCGTCGGCTTGCGACGGTGACACTTTGACTTATCCCTAGCGGTTGAGACAGATTAACCGCCAATGATGCCAGGTCATCTGCATGCGTATTTTTGGAACGTAATATATGCTTGGTGTGAAAGCTTTTGAATGATTCAGACAATTTGATAACCTCTTTATGACATAGGATTAGATCATCGTTTTTTATTTTGTTCTCCCCTGTCATCTGCTTGACGATAAGCTGCGAGTCGCTGTAAGCTTCGAGGTGCTTCACCCCCCACTCCTTAGCAAAGTCGAGCCTAATGAGTAACGCTTTGTATTCAGCCATGTTATGGTACACGACTCAGTTAAAGAGAAAACTCGGGGTAATACGTGGTTTTGCTGAGAAACCAAGACCATCCCCACTCTCGTAACGATGGACCCACTTGTACCCACGTGAGATGCGCCATCGAAGTATAAGCACCAAATTTCTTCCTGCGAGGTTATATTGACCTCGTGGATTTCATCCGACATATCTCTGAATAGGCCAATCTTCAACTCGACCGGATGACTGGCCATGAGATCACAGATTGTTTGTCCTTTGACAGATTTCTTCAGCATGAAGTGTATGACGTATTGGGAAAGCAACAGTGTCCATCTTTCTAGGTGCCAATTTAAGGACCCGGATTGTGTCATGAAGACTCGGATGAGGTTCATCCAGGAGATGACATGTATGATTTGACCAACCAAGTAGTGCCACATTTTTTGAATTGCAAACACTAGGGCTAAACATTCATTTTCGACCATGGGGTATCGCCTTTTGGCTCCCTGCAAAGTTCTACTCAGATAATAGATGCCTTGCTCATGGCTACCGTCGTCATTTTATGCTAAGAGAGCGCCGAGAGAATGCTTCATCACTCGCACATAAATTAGGAAGGGCTTTCCCGAGACGGGGGCCGCCAAGACAGGTGGATTCGAGAGATAAGTTTTGATTTCATCAAACGCTTGTTGACAAGGCTTGTCCCATATGAAGGAAATACCTTTCTTCATCAGCTTGGAGAAGGGTTGGCACTTACCCGAAATATTTGTGATGAATCTTCGGATGTAAGCCAAACGTCCTTGTAGTCCTCTTAATTCCTTGAAATTCCTGGGTGGTTGGAGCTCTTAAATAGCTCGAATCTTCTCAGGATCTATGTGAATCCCTTTTGTCGTGACGACGAATCCAAGGAATTTGCCGCTAGACATCCCTAAGAATAATTCCGTAGATTCATCTTCAGTTGATGAGATCGCATGAGTTCGAACATCACTCTCAGGTCTTGAAGGTGGTCATCTTTGTTGAGACTCTTTATGACCAAGTCATCTATATAGCATTCGACTGTCTTTCGTAGATGATCTCAGAAAATTGTGCTCATGGCGCGTTGATAGATTGCGCCGGCGCTCTTGAGTCTGAAGGGCATAACCGTATAACGGTATACCCCCACCGAAGTTCTTAACGAAGTGTGCTTCTCATCCTCAGGGTGCATCTTGATCTGATTACACCTCGAGAATCCGTCCATGAAGGACATCCTTTCGAACCCGCACGTATTATCGATGATGACATTGGTGATGGGTAAAGGAAACTCGTCCTTTGGATAGGCAACATTGAAGTCTCTAAAGTCGATGCAGATACGGATCTTTCTGTTCTTCTTCAGGACTGGCATAATATTAGCCACCCAATTGGGGTGTTGTTCCTCTCGGATGAAGTCTGATTCGATCAGCTTCTTCACTTCGGCTTCGATTGCCTCCATGATTTATGGATAAAACCGTCTTTGCTGTTGTTTGACAGGTTTGGCATCTGAGTTGATGTTGAGACGATGCATGGCGATCCGAGGATCAAGACCGGGCATGTCCTCATAATTCCATACGAAGACGTCAACATATTCTCGAATGAGAGATATGAGGTCTTCTTTCTCCTTTGGAGGTAAACTGTCGCTTATAAATATGGGTTTAGGTCAGCCTCATCTCCCATATTTACTTGGAGTATTTTATCCTCCGTGGGTTGATGGTGACAACCCCCGGTGTCAGAAGAACCAAACACGCAATCATGCGAAGAGGGTTCAAAAGAGGACTTGTGAGAATACTTAGAAAATTCTCCAAGTGTTGAATTCAGGCGAACTCACCTTGACAGCCAAGGTCTCGTGTTCGGGTGAACTTCAGCCAACTGGCGAGGTCTACCCGCTTGTTCATTCAGGCGGGGTTTGCCTGTTTGACCAACTTTCGTTCTGCCTTTTTGGCGAAGGCTTGCTTGTAGGCGAGGTTTGGGTGTTAGGCGGGCCTGATGGGGCTCGCCTGTCTTCTTCAGCTCACCTGATTTAGGGAACTCACCTGATTTAGGCAGTTCATCAGCTTTGAGAATTTTTCCAATAGAGCAAGGTTCGCCTGAGTAGGTGGGCTTGCCTGAATTGGGAACATAGCCTGAAAAATGAAGCCCACCTGATTTGGGGGGCTCGCCTAATTTGATAGGTTCGCCCGAATAGGAAACTTTGCTCATGAAGTGAGGCTCACCTGCATTGATAGGCTCGTCTGGAACACCAAGTTCGCTAGTTTTGGGAACTTTACTAATGGAGCGAAGCCCGCCTGAGTAGGGGGCTCGCCTGATCGGCTCAGTTCGCCAGAACTGAGAACTTTATGATCTCGCTTGGCTCTTTTCAGGCCTAAATACTAATTCAGGTCATCATAGGAGATGAGGGCTTGCGCCTCTTAGCGGGCAAGACCTTGTCGTCGTCGTTGTTTGTCTCTTCTAGAAAGAGGAGTGTTCATGTCGACGGTGAAGGGGTGGTACGCGTCGACATGAATCGTCGTCTCCTTCTGCATAGAGGGATGCATGGATTGTTTGACAACCTAACGAGCAGTCCCTTGACTGGTCTTCTTGGCCTTCGGCTCGGCCTTGATTGGCTTGGGGGAGATAGAACCCCCTACCATAGCTCGGGTAGAGCACTCATGCGTGGTTGCCTCAGCCACTTAGGGCTGGGCCACACACACTATTCTGTGGCGCTTACGAAATGCATTACCACTAGAGGAGGATGAAGATAAGTACTCTTTGTACTTAGCTTGGTCGAATTCAATCACAAAGGACTCGATAGTTGTCCCCTCCGTGATTTTGTCGAATTGCGCTATCACCATTTCAAATGAAGAAATAGTTTCTCCCACTGTGGTCGCCATCTTCTGTAGGGCGCAAAATTTGATTCTCAAAGGAGATGATTTGTATTAATTGAATTGTGTGTTACAAATCGAAAGAAAATAAAAAATTATAACAGAAACGAAGAGAATGCTCTTCTTGTTTAACGTGGGTTCCTCGGTAGCGATAGGACACCTTCCTCGATGCTCGTGTCGAGTTTGCTTCCCTTGGACGATCCGATTGAAATTACGATTGAACTTCAGTACGTAGTAGAAGCTCTTGTGATTGAATTCGATTGCACAAGCTTGATGAGTATCAAGGTCGAATGCTTAGAGAAGGTTAAATGCAAGAGTTTGCAAAGAGCCAAGAGTCTCAAATCTGAGAGTTCAGATTGAGTCTACTTTAACAATCCAAGCTTCTGATCAAGAATATCCAGCCAAGCTCTCAAGATGTTAAGACCAATTCTTAGAATGCCAAACTTCCAAGCTATCCAAATTCTAAGCCCCCTTCATGTTGCCAAACGTGGCTTATAAATAGGTAAGGAGGGGGGCATCGTCAATCCCTTGACATGTGGGATGTGACCGCTCACAAGTGAGGAGCATCATACCCTCGCCTATAGCTGTGGGATGTGACCACTAATAGGTGATGAAAGCTAGGCTCCATTACCCAGGATGTGGGATGTCGGTTTACCCACTCACACAAGTAAGCAACTTCTTACACCGCCCAGGCGAGCCTGGCGGGCTTGCAGGCGAGCTTGAGTGTTGTCTGAATGCTCAGGAGAGCTTGGCGAACAGGCGGGGTTGGCTGATAGACCCCTTAAGTGTTTGAGCTGAATCCTATTGGCAAACTTAGTTCGTGCGGGCGAACTTCCTGTAGGCGAGCTTGGCTCGTGCGGGCGAGCGTAGCTTTCAGGCAAGCTCGACTCGTTCGGGCGAGTCGAGAAACCAAATGACCTTGACTCGTGCGGGCGAGTCAAGCAATCAGGCAGGCTTGACTCGTGTGGGCGAGTCAAGCAATCAGGCAGGCTTGACTCATACGGGTGAGTCAAGCAATCAGACGAGCTCAAAACATGGGCATGCGGGGTCAATCAGGCGAAGTTTGACCTCCTTGATCAAAGGAAATTTTTGTTGCCTACAAATATGTCATTATATTTACCATATTTATGTGTACCATCGATGCTAAAATAGGGCGATGAAATTTGAATCCCTCAATTGAAGGACTAAATGCCCAAAATACCCCCATGAACCGACAATCTTCACCGTCCACCAGCACTGATGTAATGTGGTACACTGTCTAGAGATTTTTTTCCCTTGATTGTTTTAAGATAATGTGGTAGTATCTCATAAGACTTATCTCGATCTCTGAATATTTCTATCATTGCATTCCTTCGAGGATTCCAACACTTGATGTGTAATACTTTCAATTTGGTCTCATTATGAATTGTATCACTTTGGAGTTAGAACATGATCCTCCCTTATTTTCTGCATAATCAATCAATATATGAAAGAGGCGGATGCATGTCTATGATTCGATTCTAAATGAGAATTGTTGCATGTGTGAACTCTATAACATTCGGTTATTTTAAATTGCCCATTAATTCTTATCTCAGCCTGTGAATTAAGCTTCCAAAGACAATAGACATTTCCATCATGAAGAGGAATCCTATCTTGTTGATCATAACAAAAATAAACTACGTTGTAGCTTCATCCATTGCTTTTCGTCTGCATGAACTTTACATTTTTCTTGATGGATCATAAATAAAGGGCATGAACCAACTTCTACTTGCTCTCAAATAAATCACCATTTTTGAATGGGAAGTAATCACCTTGTGTGTCATCATTTTGGAATTGGATTAATAGGGACATTTTTCATTGTAGAAGCATCAATCCATTCATCTCCTTGAAACTTGTCAGCAGGGGATTCTCGAGCACAACGTAATTATTGTTAGAATAAGATTGGTTAAGCCATCAGGGGTCCATGTCATTCAAATCTTCTCTTATCACACATTCAAAGCTATAAATTTGTAAGTTGCATTCTTGTTCATTATTTGCAGAGTCGTCACTTACATCCTCCTCTTCTATCACCACTCCGATGGAAAGCCTCATTTCTTAATGAAAAATGTCGTCATTGAAGGTACTTGATCTCCCTCTAAGTGAAAGCCCGCTCAAGTATTGTAATTGGGTTCAATACATATCTTGTTAAGGTGATATAAAGCCGCTAGAATCAACTTTAAGTTCCAACATGCGTGAGTACATCCTATCGTAATTCAATATTTAGCCCAAATTCCTTCCCAAGAAACAATTTCCCCAACTGCTTCTTCTTAAGCACTTGAAGCATGACCTTCACATCATTGTCGCTTGAGATTTGAACAGCGGTGATTCTACTCTCTATCACGAGCCAATTATAAAACACGTTGAGTTGATGCTTACTAGGATTAATCAATGTAAGTTGGTATAATTCATTAATCAATCAGTTAAAAGCGCATGATTTTCTAATCATGAACGGTTTTCTCATCCCTCCTTCATGTATGGTGATATAATTATGATCATAGGTAATTTTCCCATTATACGAACAAAACAATAAACACTAGATCGCTCATCGATGTCTTTGAGAAGTAAAAAATATTCAAAATCAACCAAGATGTAAATAACATATAAAACAAAACTTCTACTCATTACCTAACCTAACTTTTACACCATTTCCCCTAACTTTTTATTTCTCAATTACATACTATTTTTCAAAAAAGCCCATTTCTATTCCCTAAATCATACAAAAAATATTAATAAATTACCAAAAATAACACTTTCAATTTTGTATACTTTGTAAAGGCTTTTCTTTTTTTCGATAATCGACCTAGTTTCAACGCACAATGCTAACGTGACTAAAACTTGATCGATTTCAATAAAAAGTTTAAGATTAGGTCAAAATTGATAAATATTTTTGTGAAATGATTTATTTCAAAAAATTCTGCCAATAACAACGGTCCCTTCTAATGTAAAGAAAAAACAACCTCTTGTTAATGCTTTGTAAATCATATACTTTCTGCACAAATCAATTTTCCAAAACACTGGATTAGCAAACGAAATAAATTGTCCACAATATTGCATACATCAAAACAATGGATTTAAAGTTAACTTCGTACAGTAAAATATTGCATTAAAATATTGCATTCAACATTTGTTGTCGCAATATTTGCTACACTTCAGTTTGACAACAATCCAAGATCTTCTAAATGAAGCAACAACGTGCTGAAGAACCCTCCAAAAATTCTCTGGAGTCACCAAAAATCTCAAATGTATGAATAAGAATTCATCAAGGCAGACAGTGTCCAACACCACCACGCACAAGGAAAAAGGCCAAAAAAAAAGATACCGTCCAACAACACCATGCACAAGGAAAACGCAAAATAAAAAAAAGAAAGGAAAAAAAAGATACTCAGTGTAAGACAGCAAAAATCAAGACTGCAGCAATACGAGAAATAGAGTGTGTCATTCTTTCTCATACCATTCATTCTATAAATCTGAATCAAGTGCATTGACATATGGACCATACAAGAATATTATCCAAGGCACATTTGAGCACTAAGATGATACAAGGCAACACTTACAGTCTCCCATGCTTTTTTACATCTGAAACCTCTGACTCACGAACAAGTAGCGTTCCAAGTTGAAGCCTTCGGAGCCAAGATCCATGGACAGAAAAGAATAAGTAGAAATTTCCATGTGGCCATATGAACCACAGTTCTACAGGAACTTAGGTGCAAAAAAAGGTGACAATAATTGAATCTCAAGGCAACTTGGCCAAAAAATTTATGCTTATGATAAACAAAAGATCATTTAGTTCTTGTAATGACCCTTTTCGTGAGATCCACTAGAGCTCGTCTTGAAATACGAGCATTTTCACTAATCGTTTCCGGAAGAGCTTCAATTGCATTCACCGCAAGGTTCACATGTTCTTGAGCCAACTCTTTTGTCTTCTGGATGCCCTGACTCCTTCCAAGGTAGATGAGGGCCTGTAATTTGTTAAGAATAAAATGATAAAAATAGTTTTCCTCCAGTTTGTATAAACAAATATAAAACAGTGTTCATAGAGTAATTCTGAATAATATAACCATTCAATAGAAATGGCATTTCATTGTTACTACTAGGATATTCGGCATGTAGGAATGCATGAGAATGAACTGTCAAAAGTAGTAAAAAGCGGCATAAGATTGACAATATGTCCTCATTAGTTAACTTTGATAACTTTAATTTTTCTTACCAGACTCCCCTAGCTGCAATTAGCAAATAACTAAAACTCATTGAGAAAGAAAAAACTGAATTTGGTGTGAGGCGGGGTTGCTTGTACATGACTATAGTTGGGATTTTCTTCTCTCGATGACATTTTAGTTATTTGCCAAATACAAATAGATGGGTGAGAAAATTATGAAGGTTCACATAATGTTGCTGAAGTATTTTTCCATTTCATCACCCATAATATACTTCAATACTCTTATCTTCATCATGAATCTTCTACTTTCACCCTAATTCATAATGAATTTTTACTTTTATCCTAATCCATAATGAATGTTTTATTCTTATCCTAATTGGTGGAATAAACACCTCAAAGTATGTCTTGAGCATCACTGTGCCTACTAGTTTAAACTTTATAGGATGTAAAACTCTCTCACTTTTCCATTTTAGAAATTATCTCGTCCTACTGTCATGAAAAAAGATAAATGTATAGCCAGGTTTACCCAACTTTGCCATTTTGGGCTCGAATCGTGTCCGACACGTATTGGGTACAAATTCATTGCTGACACGTGGTGGATACAGGTTTCCAAAGAAAAAAAATCCTTAATCTTATATCCACTAACCCAAAATTTAAGTGAACTTGCATATTGGGTTCAAAAACCCACCATAAAACCCTAGCTGCTCAGTGCTTAGAAAAAACCCTTGACAAGGCTTCGTCTGAATTCGGTGAGCGCTGGCGAAGTGTTTGAGAAGACAACTACGCTTCTAATTTTCAGGAGTTCAAAAAAATCACCTAATTTGTAATAGCGTTTGGATTTTCGGCATCTAGTATCCAAATCATCATTTTTGGAACATATTGACTGTGCTTTTTTATCAGTTTGATCGAGAAAATCTGTGATTTTATTGGGTTTCCATTTAAGTTGTGATATTAAGTGTTTGTTTATTTTTATTTAAGTTGTGATGTTACTTGATTCCTTAGTTGTTTATTTGATTTAGATATTGTAGCCTTTAAAATTCTCTCTCTGTTCTCGCTTCAAGGTTGCTCAATTTTATTATTTTTAAAATTTTCCTATAGATGACTATTTAGTAATTAATAATTGTAGGAAATTAAATAGACATGGATAGAGATTTTCAAAGTGAGGAAGATCAACTTGCTCCTCTTTGAGGATATGTTTAAATGCTCGAAAAACCCTCACAAGGTGAAGGAATTGGTTATGACCATGTAACAGTTATAACATCTTAAGATTCGAGGGTGAAGGGTCATCTTTTGAGGTTCTCATTGTTTGGGAATAAGGTTCGCAAGACCGTGAAAAAGGAAATATTGATGAGATGAAGAGTCTCGGATCAAGCAAAGCTTACAATGAAGAATAAGGAGAAAGATGTTTCATTATCAACATCAGCGACAATAGTCAGAACACCCGAAATTACAAAGAAGAGAAGAAGTGATTGTGCATCTACTACCAAAAACAATCTTATATTGTGGAGCTCGAGATCATCTACATAGCCTGATTGCAATAACGTTTTAACATGACCAATGTACCATTTAATTTATCAAGGAATCTATATTTGAATTGTTATAAGTATGCCACAAACAATATTCCCGGAGGTTATTTTACTCCCAATTTCAATCTTCTAAAAGTATTTCTTGCAAAGAGATAATGCACAAATCAAAAACTTGTCGAAGCCAATAAAGAACACATAGAAAGATAA
Organism: Asparagus kiusianus; assembly: GCA_022839385.1. NCBI lineage: Eukaryota > Viridiplantae > Streptophyta > Magnoliopsida > Asparagales > Asparagaceae > Asparagus > Asparagus kiusianus. The sequence continues at coordinate 903,117 of BQKN01066283.1, forward strand.
GGGTGTCTTCATTGCATGGGTCAACTGGTTCGCTAAATGTTCTGCTTTTCTTTCGCATGGGTCACCTGAATTTAAATTATTCACATTGTTCCATAAAGAGAGAGCTACTTTAAAGACTAATGAGGATATCACGTGAACAAATCAAAGGAGAGCATGTGAACGTACTTTTATTTAGGATGCACCACTTAAATGATCTTCTACCTTGGTCAGTAGGAACCGATTGTACTCAATTGAAAAAAGAAAAAGAAAAGATGAATAAAAAATACATTCATCAAAATGAAAACAAAAATATTATCTTGTGATTCTATGATGATTGGATGAGTCATATAGAGCTGAGTCCTAACTATCCAAGAGCTCTTTAGGACAACTGTTGACATTATGACACTATGATAATATTTGACATTATGACACTATGATAATATGCTACCGAAGGTTATTGATAGCGGATAGCATCATGTAGCGCTGAGATACCGCTAAGGCTATTTGCGCCTACAGTGATTAAATAGCAGCAAATAACGTATAGTTAAATAGCGGTCAAATTTAAATATATTTAAATATTCTAAACAATAAGAAAAATTATAAAAAATTTAAAACTTCTACAAATGCATATTTGATAATTTATAGAGATCTTATGCATGAAATAGATGTGTAACAATTGTATAATAACAAAGTACTATAAAGAGAAAAGGCGTGGAAGATGGTGGAGGTGGAGATGGTGGTGGGAGCACCAAAGATGGGAAGGAAGCACTGGGGAGAAAGGGTGAGAACCGACGGCTAAGGTTTTTTCTCTTTTATGGCTGCAAATCAAAGACAGGACACACGCAAAGAGAGAAGACATCTAATAGGGTTTTAATGATAAAACAGGTTGGGTTTGGGTATAGGTAAGGTAGAATATAAAAGTTATCCACCAAATAAAAGTGAGTTTTAGCGCTTTTAACTGGAAAACCTGCTATGATGCGCAATCACGAACAAATAGTAGTTTCGGCCGCTATTTGCTATCACTTTCGATGATAGCATAGTGGTAGCCAGCGCTAACACTATGAAAACCGCTATAGCGAAGCTATGCACCGCTATTTACAATAGTGATGATGCATATGTAATTTTTATTCTTTGTGATTTAAGGGTGTGTCAGACAACTCCACAAAACTTATTTCGGTTGATACAATCATGCTTCAAAACATTATTTTTAGTTTAGCAGAACTGGACCCAAGTTGAACTAGTTTTTCTAGTTCAAATTCTAACACTCAAACTAGTTCTTTTGTGAACCAACTCCTATATGAACCACTTTTGGCCTAGCTAATATATGGACCAATTTTGGCCTAGCTAAGGAAAAAACTAGTTTTATTTTGGAGACGCCAAAAACATTAGAGTTATGTCTCCTTGCTTGCGCAAACTCCTACATTGAGATATGTATAGAAAATTGTATAGGGAAAAATAAGAATGTTCATACATGATTCCATATAAATCTTAAATCAATGTACTATATAATCTTAAGTGTAATCACTATATTTAGGTACCATTAGCTAAAATACCATTATTATCAAAATTAGTGAAATTATCAACTTTAGAACATGTATTAAGCCACAATGCCCTTAATTTGGAAGCTTTTCTATTCCATATTTACTCAATGGCTCAAAATAAGAGATTTCAATAAAGAAAATCCTATAGACACAATGATTTTTCTTCAAATCAACCTCGAAAAAGGGGGTTAATAGTACCATGCTCTGCTCATCATTAAACTAGTGACATCCAACATCCGATGACTATTTGAATTCATTACGAATTTAGGGTTTCATCTAACACTTGAAATCCAAATCAATTCACATTTCATACTAATAAGCATCGATTTAAGCACATCTACAATCCCATAATAAGTTCAAAGTGCAGAGTTTTCTCCCTTGTTTTTCATGTGTAGTATAGATAGAACAAACGAAGAAGAGAAGATCTAGAGATGAGAAAAGGGGTTAATTACACAAAATCAATAAACTTTAGGGAGCCATTTAGTAAGGGATTAAGGGAGAATGGTTAAGGAGGATTAACTTAATTAACCCTTCATGAAAGGTTAAAAATAATTTAATTATGTTTGGATTTGATAGTCAAGATGAAGAGTAAAGTTTTTTTAGCGTTTGGCAAATAAAGAAGAGTTAAGGAGCTTAGTTGCCATAAATATCCTAAAGTATATTTCTTTTTTAAGTTTCGTTTCTTATTTTCAGAGAGAGTAACTCTTAACTCTCTTCTTTAGGTGGATTTCTTAACACCTCTAAATGAGGGATTAACTAACTTTAATCCTTGTACATTTGTTTGCTAACCTTTTGACCAAACTAACCCATTTGAATGGTTAAAGAGGGGTTAAACCCCTTAACCCTTCTCTTAACCTGTTGCCAAACTGGGCCTAAGGGTTTCGCGATTTAGTCTGTGAACTTTTCCCCCTCTAGACCACTCTCAACTTTGTCATGTCCCAAAATATCCTTCATAAACTTTGAAAATTTCATAACACCCTATCAAATTTTAGAATCACAAAATGTTTTGTTGAATCAGTTTTCCATTTCATCACCCTTCGATTTTATAAGTAATATCCTTCCACACTCTTTATCTTCAAAATGAATGATTTACTTTTATCCTAATCCGTAATGAATATTTTACTTCTATCCTAATTTGTGAAATAAGCCCCTCGAAGTATGACTTGAGCATCAATGTGTCTACTAGTTTAAATCCTATCGAATGTAAACCTCTCACTTTTCCATTTTAGAAATTATCTCATCCTAGTGTCATGAACTAAGATAAATGTCGGACGACTGCTAGGTCACCCCGACTCCACCATTTGGGACTCAAATCCTTGTCCGACCTATATCGGGTACAAACTCACTGCAAATACTTATCGGATACAGGTGCCCAAGGAAAAAATCGATTATATCACATCCACTAACCCAAAACTTAAGTGTATTTGCATATATTGTGATTCTTGAATTGAAAAATTCAAGTTGCTTGGTGTTGACAATAAACCTTCGACAGGGCTTCGTCCGAGTTCAGTAACGACTAAAAAGTATTTGAGAAGACAACTCTAGAAAAATAGTGACTACTTATAAATTTTTTAACTTTTAGGATTTTCAAATATGACACCTAATTTGTAATAGAGTTTGGATTGTGGACATATAGTATCTAAATAATCATTCTTGGGATAGTTTATTGATTGTATTTATCAATTTTATTTTTTTTCTTTAGTTCGATCATGATTTTCATTTGAGTTGTGATTTTAAGTGTTCTGTTTATTTTTATTTAAGTTGTGATTTTACGCGATTCCTCATTTGTTTATTCGATTTAGGTTGTTGCGGCCTTTGAAATTCTCTCTATGTTCTCTCTTTAAGGTAGCTCAATTTTATATTTTTTAAGTTTACTTTACTATATATGATTATTTAGTAATTAATAATTGTAGGAGATTAAATGGACATGAATAGAGATTTTCAAAGTGAGTAACAATTTGGTCCTCTTTGGAGATAAGTTACAACGCTTGAACCCGAGAGGTGAGAGAGTTGGTTATGACAATGTAACTATTGTTATGAAATTAACAGAGTTCGCATTTGAGGTTGAAGGGTCATCTTTAGAGGTTCCCGTTATTTAGGATTAAGGTTTGCAAGACTGAAAAAGGAAATCTAGATGAGACAAAGAGTGTCAGATCCAACAAAGCTTAGAATGAAGAATAAGAAGGCGAAACATGCTTCATTATCTACATGAACAACCACAACAACCAAAATTATGAAGAAGAGAAGAAGTGTGGATTTACTATAGAAAAATCTTTTATCGTGGAGCTCGAGATCATCTACATACTCTAGTAATAGCATTTTACATGATCAATTTACTATTTAATTTAGCAAGGAATATATATTTCAAACCCTGTAAATATATCATAAACAATGTGCCTAGAGGTTATTTTCCTCCCAGTTTCAATTTTCTAGAAATAATCTCTTGCAAAGAGATAACGCACACATCGAAAACTTGTTGGAGCCAATAAAGAACACATGGAAAAGATGGATGTCTCCATTGCAAAGGACGATTGGTCCGACTCACAAAAAAACTATCATTAGTGTTATTGTGCTAACTGAAGGACCGATGTCACACATCGAAAACTTGTTGGAGCCAATGGAAAGAGAAGGGTGTCTCCATTGCAAAGGATAGCTCGTCCAATTCACAAAAAAGACCTATCATTAATGTTATTGTGGTGACCAAAGGTGGAACAATGTTTTTCAATGTCATCAAATGCGGAGGGGAATTCTAAGAACGTGGAATGTATTAAAAGCATTCTCATTAAACCTATTAAAGAGGTTGATCCTCAAAATAAGGTGCAAATTATAACTGATAATGCACCAATTTGTAAGTCCTCAAAATGCGGTGGACTAATATTTTTAAATGACATCAATGAGGAGGGGAATAATAAAAGCGTGGAATGTATTAAAAGCATTCTCATTACAACTATTAAAGAGATTGATCCACAAAATACGATGCAAGTTATAACCGACAATGCACTTGTTTGTAAGTCCTCAGAGGGCATCATGGAGACAAGATACCCTTATATTGTTTGGACTATTTGTATAGTTCATACGCTAAATCTTACGCTTAATATATGTGCGACAAAGGATACCGAAAGAAATGGAATAGTATGTCATAAATGCAATTGGATTAATAAAATTACCAGAGATGGGGTGGTGATAAAAAAAATTGCAGTGAACTCCATGAGATTGGCAATATTCAATAATCATGTGAGATTGAGGATGTTTGTTAATGCCGAAACTTGTTTTGCTTCGATAGTTATTATATTACAATGCTTAATAGAAATAAAGTATGGTTTTATTGGGTTGGTCCTTTAAAATTTCAAATTCATCTTTACATATATCACACATCTTTATTTCTCCTCCAGAATACTCGGGGCATATTGAGAGAAGGCGAAGATCTGTATGAACATATATCAAAATCTTTCGCTTGTTTTGGACATTTTATTCTTTGTTATGGAATGGATAAATTCATAAGTACTTCAATTTCTCTCACAACAACAAAATGAAGGACATGGATGCCCAAACAATTTTAGTGTCAATATTTGCAGTGTTGGAGTAGAAGCCCCATGAATAATTAACCATGATTTTGGATATATCTGCCCCATATCATACAAAAAGTGATGATCCAAAAATACAACCAATCTCATGAAAAGTTTAGTAAAATTCCATATCAGGCATCCACCACTCCTTTGAATTAGAAAAATGTCTCTTCAAACATTATGATCTTTCATTGGACAGAATTCTTATGGTGCAACTCAATTTGGATCTTCAGTGGGCCATTCTACACTATAATTCATAGAAAATATGAAAACTCACTTGAACGTGCCAAATATGAACTCTAAAATAATGTAACATTAAAATTAAAAGTTGAATGAATAACTTAACCTATGTTACCCCGACAAGGGATTTTTGGTCTCGTACCCGTGTCGGGTACGTATTGGGTGCGGATCCGCACCCAAACGGCAGGGACACGACTACTTCACTCGTGATGGAGGGAAAAAAACAAACTTGAAATTTTGCCTTCACCACCTTGAAATACCCAGTGCTCTGAAGCGATTCTGCCTTCACTACCTTCGAACCCATCGACTGAAGCGACAACCCCATCAACGGAAGCGACGAATCCTGCTCCTCGACGACGAAATCAGGAGCCTCGATGAAACAATTTCAGCTCCTCGACGACGAATCGTGTTCCTCGACGACGACGACGATGAATCGTGTTCCTCGACGACGACGACGACGGAAATCCTAGAGATTGGTGAGGAGATATGGGAGGCAACGAAGACAGAGGAGAAATGGGAGGAGGCGGAAACCCTAGAGGGGGGTTGAGGTTTTTATATGGGGAGGGGTTCGGGTTTAGGTTCTTTTCATCGCCCGTTTGTTTTTTATACAGGGAGGGGTTTTGGTTTTGGTTTGGGTTTTATATAGGAGGGGGGTTTGGGTTTGGGTTTGGGTTTTATATGGGGAGGGGTTTGGGTTTGGGTTTATATAAGTAATATTATTAGTTCAAAATTTTTAATTAAAATAAAAATAGTTTTATATTTCTTATGCAAAGAATATAGTTTTAATTTTTGGAATATGCTAGTTGTAAGTTTTTGGGATATAGAACTAACTTTTGGAGGTATATTTGCAACTTTAAACAATATATTGTAATATTTTGAGGGATGTTTGTCATATTTTGGGGTATATTTACAAATGTAATATGTATTTAATTCAATACTGATCTAAAGTTAATTATTTTATATATATACAGCCGTGTGCCCGTACCCTACTTTTTACAAATTTATCGTGTCCCGTACCCGTACCCGCACCCGCATCTAGGCAACATAGCTTAAAACTCACTTTGGGTTTAGTGAGCGAGTAAAATAATGTAATGATGTGTTGCTCTTATTCAACCAATCAACTAGAATGGAATGCACAATATTACAAAATGATGATTCTTCATCCTCCATTTCACCTTCTTTTCTCCAAATTAAGCTCTTCACCTTCTCAATCATTGAATCTCACATGTCATAAACTAAGTAGATGTTAGGTTTGTCGGTGTCGATAGATTGAAGCATATGATATATGTGCTCCGTAAAGGAGATAATGTATCTCTTATCTCACCAAACATCATCCAAAAGCTTTTGCTTCACAAATTGTGACTTGCCAACATCATCTTTATATAAGTCCAACTCTCACTAACCATCAACTCGATAAGACCACACTTTATTACTTTAAATTGTAGTAACATAATAACTACCAAAACAAAACAACTTTCAGCATTAGCAAGCATCTTCAATCTCACATCACATGATCATTGAACATTGTCAGCCTCAGATAATTGGTTCATGATAAACTTTCGTATCATCACCACAGTTCCAATTATTTCACTAATCTAACCATATTCATCATACACTACTCCATTTCTTTTAAAGTCCTTTGTCGCACAGATCTGTTTAAGTGCAAGATCTAGCGTACGAACTACACAAATCCAAAAAACGTGATATCTAATCCAAAAAAGGTGAGGATATCACGTCTCTACGATGCCCCTCCGAACTTACAAACCGATGCATTATTTGTTTATAGCTTACACTATATTTTGAGGACCAACCTCTTCAATAGCTTTAATAAGAATGTCCGCAATATGCTCCGTGTTCTTAGTATTTCTCTCCATATTGATGGCATTTAAATACATCGATCCACTTTCGATCAGCACAATAACATCAATGATAAGCCTTCTTTGCGAGTCAGACTAACCATCACTTGTCAAGAAGACACCCTTCTCTTTGCATGTGTTCTTTATTGGATCCAACAAATTTTCATCATGTGCCCAATCTCTTAGCAAAAGACTAGTTCTTAGAATATTGAAACTGAGAAACATAACCTCCGAAAAAATTGTTTGCGACACATTCATAGGATTCGACAAAATATGAACTCATTGCTAAATTAAATGGTAAAACAGGTTATGTTCAACATTCTTACAAATAGACTATGTAAATGATCTCACACTTTTTGATTAAAAAGTGTTATTAAAGGCACGTGCCTCATACGCCCTGCGATGTGAGCAAGTTTATTGATAGCAGATAGTGTTGCGTAGCGACAAGACACCATGAAGACCATTAGGGCTATAGCGGCAAAAAACGCAAAGTCAAATAGTGATCCAATTTAAATATGTATAAATATTCAAAAAAAATAAGAAAATTAAACAAAACTTTAAAATTCCTATAAATGCATACAGTGCTGTCAATGCGCGAAGCGTAATGCGAGGCGCAAAGCATCTTTACGCGCACATGCGCAAGGCGCAACGCGATGCGCGAGCCCGAGTGATGTGAGGCGCACACCGCACACATAATTTTTTAATATATGTAATCAAGCGCGAAAGAACATGTCTTTAGAATTTACATGAAAAATATCAAGATAAATAATATCTTACTCAAAATCACAATATAATACCTTAATTTCTAATGCTAACACCCAACATAGTAGCAAAATTCATAAATTTTCAAATCAAATGTTAAATCAAGACTAATATCCAAGCAAAAGATTAGTAATGGTTCTCAATTGAAGGCTATTAAAAAGGCCTAATGGATTTATTTTGCTTCTTGGGATATGAAATATCAAGTATAAAGACTCAATTGAAATGTTAACAATAGTATATGAGGATATGTACTACATGCACCCTGCATAAAGTAAGGATGTACACTAGGTGCAAAAGGCGCTGTTGCATTAGATGTGGGGCGCTTCGCCACCGTCCCGCATCGTAAGACACATGAGGCGCAATGAGGCGCGCGCCTTTGAAAACACTGAATGCATATTTATGATTTATAGAGATCCTGAGGAAGAGGACACTGTGAGCTTCGAGCTAGAAAAGGCAGCATGAGAGACAAACAGGGGGGTTTTGGGATTGAAGTGGATTAGTTGGGGAGGGAGAGGTAGGGGTTGAGGTCAAAGGTAGTCATAGTAGAGAGCCTTGGGGTTAGAGGTGTTGTAGTTAGAGGAAAGGTAGAGATTGAGGTAGTCGGAGAGGGATATGAGGGTCGCCAACGACAAAGTTAAGAGGGAGAGGAGAAGAGGCGCCGAGTTAGCGGAAATCGTGGGATTAGTGTTTTCTCTTCTTCGTCTTTTGAGATCGAATCGAAGTGGGAAGAGAGAGAGAAAGCTGAGGGGGTTTTAGTTAATTACCGGTCGGATTTGAGTTGAATATTAAACTGAGAATCCATAATTAAAAATGCTCTTACGCGCGATAAACATCGCTGTTATGAGCAAATAGCGCACATAGTGCTATCGTCCACCGCTTTCGTCGATACCTAGTGGTAGGCGCTAATGCAGTTTGCAGCACTATTGGATGCTATCTTCAACAATGAATGTGAGGCAGTGGCGAAGCGCCTCGCTTTTTAAGTGGCAGTGCCTTGTGCACCGCGTAAGCGCCCTGCGATAGGGAACTTCACATTATGTACATGTCAGACAGCCTCCAAAATTATTGTTCTTTAGGGTTTTTATATGCGATCACTCACCCCCAAAAAAAACATTTGGTCATCTTAGTAACCCGATTGACGACTCTAGCTCATTCTCGTCTACTATTTTATTTTGCTTCAATAAAAGTTTTGATTTAAATTTTATTTGGAAAATTATGAGCTTTGCTACTATGTTCAGTGTGTTAGCTTTATGAATTAGGATCTTATTTTATGATTTGGTAGTAGATATTATTTATCTTAACATATTTTTTATGTGAAAAAGCATAAATGTGTTCTTTCATGCTTGATTATGAATCTTGAAAAATTATGTGCGGTGTGCACCTCGTTTCACTTGGGCACGTGCATCACATTGCACCTTGCGCATGTGCTCATATAGACTTTGCAACCCCACATTTCGCAATGCGCATTGCAGATTGATAACACTGATTAAAAGATTGTTATATGGTAAATCCACCATCGTTTATCTTCTTTGTAATTTCGGTGGTTGTGGTGAATGTTGATGTAGATAGGACAAATGGCCAACTCTCCCTAAAAGTATCAGTGACCCACATAAAGTATCAATTTACCTCAAACTAAGTTATAGATCCCGTGCTAGCGTACTTTTAAATTCCTTTCCCATAGCATTCTTAACTTCACTAAGGGCCAGTTTGAATTGGGGTTAATGGGAGGTAGGAGACTCATTAACCTTGTTTAGAAACTCATTTGTAATAGATAATGTGAGAAAGTTAAGGTAACTAAGGTGAGAAAATCTAAGAGTTTGTTCCCCCTCCAATCGAGGTGTAACCAAGGGGAATTTAAGGTAACTATTACACAAAGACAATTTTACCCTTCTATCAAAAGAAGCACACAAAGACAATTTTACCCTTCTATCAAAAAAAGAGTATAACACATGTAAGTTTATTTATGTAATTTACATATATTCTCTTCCCTTCACTTTATCAAACTTCGCAAACAAGGTGAAAAAAGCTCCCCTCAATTCCCTTTACTAAATTCCCAAACAATTTTTGTATGTTACATTATCTTCTCTTAACTTATGCTATGTTCAACCAACTTCCCTTCACAAGGGACAAATCTAAACAGTCCCTAAGCCTAATTTTATACCATGCTTATTAGCTTGTAAATTCATTTGGTTTTATCCCAAGTTCTTCAATTATAATAAATGGCAGAAATTCTCATTATAAAGGATAAATGTATGGTTGACATCATTAATATGTTAAGTTTTCTCTAGACTCACAAAATTATCATATCGGGCATATGTACACAGTTCAAGGGGGAAGATACGCAATTGATACTTTAAGAGGCAACTTAAATTTAACGGGAAAATGATCATTTTTGTCCTATTATATCTCCAAATCTTCTGATATAGCACTTCGATATTTACCACATGTCCCCGATATTACCCCAATATCAACAATCTGATATGAATTCTGCTTGTCTGATATTTACTCAATATTCAGCATTTAAAACCTTGCCTCTCATCAGACTCAGTACATGGCACATTCCATAGCCAACAATCCCTGAAAGGCGGATGCACCTCCCAAATTACTAGAGGATGCAACATGGCATATAACCCATCCCAGAATATCAAATCTGAATCCTAGTATTCCCAATACAGCAGCATCACCTGACTCCCACTCACCAAAAGCTTATCAATTCTGTGTCAAGCAGACATGTCATGCCGCATCCATCCTCACTTCTTGTAAGGAAAGTGATTGGTATTCTATTAGAATACAACGATGTGGTAGCTTGGAAGGTTCCACATAGATTGTTTCCAACCTACCGGATGCCAAGATAATTATCTTTCACTACTTGAAATAAGCTAATCACGTATATGATTATCCGGGAGCATTTAATTATTGTTTAAGTTGTTGAGCAACTATTAGCTAACATGTCCTTCAAGCACACATAATCAATCACCCCTCTATAATTAAGTCACATAGCATCACACTTAACCGACTATTCTCACTGCATATGAGGAATCAGGTAGATGACTCACTAAAAAGTGAACAAGTGATACTTACAGTTTCAACATCTTCAGGTTCACTAAAACTCCGGTCAATAAGTTCCCGAAGCTGAGGGAATTCTTCCATTGCAAATAATATCGGAGCTGTCACAATTCCCTGTACAAATATAATCAGTTTTACAATAAGATAACTTGTAAATTGACAAAGACACTGTTTGTTTATTGTATATCATATTCATGATACAGATATCAAAGAGAAAAGGGTACAGTATCAGATACATAATATCTGCAAGGTATGAATAGAATGTGGAGACTAGAGACACTATATATTCAATTTTCTATTCCTTCCAGAATACAAGAAGCACACCCACAACAGAACAACGACAAAAACAAAGCCTTTACACAAGAAGCTCACCGACACCAAGCATTATAATTGTGCAAGTATACGACGTGAAATCTGGATATCTTGCTTATGTGCCATATGTGACATATATCATGGCAGAAACAGTTAAATGTATGATACCTTCAAGTAGGAAGTGCCTGGAAATATCAGCATCCAGTGGAGCACTAAAAGAATTGTGAAGATAAATGAAATATTCTTGCATTCAATTTGAGCTAAAGGGAAATAAGAAAAAAATTCACCATTTTAATTACAAATCGGAAATAAACAACGGTTGTGCCCATGTCAGAATCTTAAGCCTTTGCTATATTAACTTCTCATCACGTCTAATATTTTGCACATGCTATCTAACAGTGATAATTTGAGGTAAAACAAAATGATCCTTTCCAAAATGAACCATTCATTACCACATGTGTGGCATGGACACTTCTATCGTGAAGATGTACGGTGTCACACAAACAATAGACGTGTCCTGTGTATTTTGAGAAGTCTTGTGCCAATTTGCCATGTCCATGTCACTACATGTGGAGCTACAACATGGATGAGACCATAATGCCATCCTTAAAAGCATGGTGGTATCATATACCTTCAGCTTTAGCCACCACTCTCTTATCTTGCTGTTCTTTTTCCTTTTTTATTCTTTTTCTCTCATTGGATGTACTGTGAATGGATTTGTTTCTGTGTGCATGGTGTCTTTTCCTGCTATCCTACAAAGGATATACCAGTACTCAAATATTCAATTCAAAAATCTAATCAGATCATTGGTCCACAAACCCTTGCTCGTTTTATTCAGAATGCTTCTCCACCACCACTTTTAAATAAATCACTGCAATACTTCATTTTATCTATATGGTTCCTAAATATAAGCAGTTGTCTGAGACTAATATAAAAAATTATATTCACTCAATTAAAGTGGGTAGTAAATGACAATGTCAGGTCTACACATGATCAATGTGCAGCCCTACTGTCGTGCATGGACAAGCCCTTCTTTTTCCTGTAATTTATTTGCAAGATACCTGTCAAGACATAGAAGGTTGACCTCCTTACAGGTGGCCGCAAGATATGGATTAAACCATTCACGGATTCATCTACATATTAAAATCCATTTTGATGATAAAAAAAGTAAAATGATCATGAAGATAACAGAGATGGAATTATAATAAGGATGAATAACACAAATGATTATGATAAGGATCAGCCGCAATACTGTTTCAGCCAATTTACTTTTACTTCCTATCATGCAAAGAATTCTATAAGATCAAGATATATGAAAGCTGTTCCCTTTAAATAATGACAAGATAATACATAGGTAAGAGAAGATTACATGGCGAATGTCGGACAATGAGCCTTTTCCAAGAGAAGCTGATGTTCCAGTGAAATCAAGAACATCATCTATCAACTGAAATGCTAAACCCTACAATTACTCAAAAAGCAGAAAGTCAACTAAAGGCCAAATAGCAAGAAAAAGTTGACAGAAAATAGGCCACTAGGAAAGATCAGATATGATACAAACCAGATTTCGACCATAGTCATAAGCAAGCATTGAAACTTCAGCAGTTTGACCTGCAAGGATAGCAATAGCCTTGCAGCTGTTGGAAACCAATGAAGCTGTCTTGTAATATGTCTTTTGTAGGTAATACTCCATGCTGTATATTACATCAAATGATTTCAGCTATGACAAAAAGATAACTCTTGGATGAAAACAAGGCTACATGGAGATGTATCTAAGCCCCAGATTCAACTACGTTGAAAAACCAAAGCAAAGGAAAAGATGCACCCGTGGAGTGTATGCTGAAACTATGTACCTGCAACGCTTCTCAGAATTTGTTGTCATTTGCATTGTTTCACCTGTAACTAAATGTTCAACAACAGTTGCAAGCAATGACACAACCTGCAGGGGCATGATAAAGAGTAAATTATAGTCTAAATACCAAAATCCAGTTAAGCTAGGGAGATAACACATAATCTGACAGACAAGGCCATTATGAATCATCTGCATTGACTGTCCATATATTAGATATTCACATAAAGCAAAATTACAAATCAAATAGAGTGATTATAAATTTACCTTATACAATGAAGCACCAATTGAATGTATTTGTTAGGAAATCGCCTAAAGCCGAACTCCAGACTAAAAATAGTAAAATGAATAGTAGTAATTAAGCCAAAAGGGAAGCCTTCTATGGAGTCCTAGGTACACTTCAACTCGACTAACTAAATATATTCACCCAACTTAATATGGAAATAATCCCACATCTTATTTCATTCTACCAAATCCAACAACCACTCAAATCAGACTATTAACCCACAAAGCCAATTCGATGCGAGACACTTCATAAGAGACTGTACCATGGTCATATCATGGAGATAGTGTCCCAACCCTCCTTTCGACACTGCAGTCACTTTTTTTTTCCAATGTCTACATCCTTGTGCAGTGGTTTCCGTTTGGGAATATAATTATTTATTAATTTACTTATTTCTTATTTATGTAGTGTTTGCAAGTTGTGCAAAGCTGGGGCATATTTGCTGACAGGTTTTGCATGTCCTACTTCAGCCCAAAGCTTATTAGCGGCTTTGCATGTATCAATAATGCTCCCTTTTGGGTCTATTCAGGCAACCAGGTCTTTAATGTTGGAGTCATAACACATTCGGCATCCTCCATCCATATCTTGAGGCCTACAAAATATGAGCTCTGATATCACTTTAAAATTCAGCTAAAAGCCCCACTTGAAAGATTGAAGCAAAACAAAGTTGCTAATAGGTCAGTTAGACCTCAACGTGTATTAACCTTGAGCAGCTAAGCAATTTAAGCTTGATTCCATCTGTAAGAAGTGGCATGTCCCATTATGTAGTATAGTAAATCTCACAGAAGTGGTTCTCAAGTGTGTCAGTATTGTTCCAAGTGATTTACAATTTCACATGGATAGATGAATCAGGTGGAGAACCAGAGGATATGCTTAGGAAACACATACTGTTTATTGCTGTAGCAGAAAAATGTTCATGCCACGCCTGAGATAATTACGGCTTTTCCAACAAATAGTAAAGACAATGGATATAGTTTCGACTTTCAAACACAGGTGACCTTTATACTGAGCATGAAACTATAAACTTTCGATAATCACTACGCACTAGAAATGCAAGACTGAAATGCAACTGTGTAAGACATCAATGATCAATAATCACTATCTAGACGACCAAGATCAATAAATTGACGGCATGATAAGGAAAAGTCATGAAGCCTGCAACAGGCTTCTTATACATTTATTTTCCTCAACAATAACTAAAGTACAAGTGCCCTACAATAGTAGGACATACTGAGTTGACCATTGTTTTATGTCCTACCTCATAAATGTAACAGATCTTTACACAAAAGTGATTAGCATATTATGCATTAACATTTCAAGACAGTCTATGACATAAGGGATTTCAACTGTTCATGCATACCAAGAACTAAAGCAGGTTCTGGTGCTAGGCATAAAGTACCTTCCAAACGGATATGTGAGCTTAATACCAGATATCCCTATGTGATTGGATTTATTTCAATCTGGATTTAGATATAAATAACGTAGTATTAAGTGATATTTGTACATTACTTCAACATCAGTTAAGCACTATGCACATTAAGCTTAGATCTATGTCTATGACTAATTATTCATAATGTCACATGAGAGCTAAGTTTCCAAAATAATAAATGTACAAAAAGAAGGCGAAACTTGTGTATGATGAAATTGCAACAATAAGTAATCACATACCTCTGTATTTTTCAGTGAAGCAAGAGCGACACAAGCTCTGGAAAGTAGAAAATCTCCTGCCAGCACAGCAAGCTACATAAACAAGTACGTCAATGTGTGTATAAATTATAAATGACCATAAGAAATTGATGTAGACACACTGAGCAATGGATGGCAATATGACAACATTTATGAGGCTTCACCAGTCAGTAATGTAAATTGGTAGTTGACAATCTATACATTACATTCACAGAAACAATTATCCAACTTACGCATGAAATAGAAAAGCTTGTTTATTACCAAAGAAATGATCAAAATTTCTGATATACGCTTGATCATAAAGGCAGTTAAAATGTTAGGTTGTGTTTGGCAATCTTTCAAAATTGGGCCAGGTTTAAACCTGGCTCAGTTTTGAAATATTTTTTGTTTGGCAAACAAAAGGCCTAGATCATCCATGGTTTCATAGGCCAAAATATGGTCTTAAACCAGTTTTCTTTCGGACCGGGGGGGAGGGGGGGGGGGAGCTGGTCCAGAGGAAAACTGGTTTAGCACAAAACAGGGCCAGGACTGGCCCTAGCCCAGTTTTGTGTAGCTTGTCAAACACACCCTTAGCTATTTACCTAACAAGAAGTCCATTATGCTGTCCTAAATTCTAGTTTGAAGAAAATATATAGGAAATAACTTGTGAAAATAATCAGAAGATATACAAAACTGACTAAACCTTGATCAAGTTGGACAATATAGACTTTGATATGGACAAGAATAAGCATTTAACTTGAGTACTAACAGATCTTTACAACTTCGTCAACTCTTACTACTATTCAATCTCTCTTCATCAATCTTTAATTTAAACTGAGTCTACAGCAAGTGTATTATTGTCAGAGACAAATTAACTTTCTTTCTTGTTCAACTTACATATACAGACATCCTTAAAGTAACTATATAATGCTAAAAGTTGATACTAACTTTAGTGAACAAGACAGTGACAAATTATCTCATGCTTCAAATTTGTGAATTCCATCAGGATGAGTATAGTTAGGAAGTTACATAGACTAGATAGTGCATGGCAAATGTTTTACTTGTTTCCTTCTATACATTAAAATATATTAGAAGTGCTTAAGATAAATTCATGTCAATAAGGCCAAGTCACGATGTGAAGACCAGGCTTTACCTTGTTTCCCATTACAAAATTCAATGAACTGATCCCCCGCCTCGTTTCTGCATCATCTAATACATCGTCATGCAGAAGGCTTGCAACCTGATATGGCAAAAGGAAACAGACCATTAATTAGACAAAAGGACAGGGTTAAAGTAAGAACAATCCCGCTGGAGAAGCACATCTATATAACTGAATATCATAAACACTGAATCCCCAAAATCCAACATTAAAACAAGAAAAGAAGACCACAAGAATAAATACTTAATAAGGGAAAGCTCACATGGATCATTTCAGTTATTTCAGCAATTGACTGTTGCCTTCCACGCACTTCCTTTGGTAGCATATGAAGATTGCCATCAATGACTGTTTTAGGAATGGGTACATCCAATGCAGATGCCATTAATAACAAAACCTGCACAAAATGATATCTTCAAGTTTCATATAGAACCAAATTTATGCATGAGTCATGGAAATAGTCACGAAACACATCTTCTATACAGGACAACCACCAACAAATATTTCACTGAGCTATTACAAAATATCACAAATGCCATATGCTATATGATAGGAAAGGCTGGTATACATCTTATAGACCATATATCTCCAGACGATCAGACATAACATTCAACCAGATGGGAGCGTAAAGCACAAACTATCATAAGAAATGCATAATCAATAAAACTTTTATATACATTATAAAGTAGAAGTTGTTGAAAATGAAACTCTTACTGTGGGACGGAATCTTTTTCCTTCAACACCCATTTTAAAGAAGTATTCTGCAGCTGAGGCCAGCTTCGGTACCTACAGGAAACAGGTGTTGTAGTTAAAGTCCAAAGAAATAAGCAAAGACCAATTCTCAGATACTATAGTTTAGCAAACAACACATTCCTACTGAGTATATTATACATTACAACTTAGTATCTTATTCATAGATGAAGAAAATCAACGGAAAATTCAAAAAGCTACAATATAAGAAGACCACAGACCTCTGCAACCACCATCGAGCGCAATCTGTCTGCAAGGGTTGACAGTTCATCCGCAACAAGGGAGAAGGGATCCACTGTTTCCTGCTAAAAGAAGACCTTATGGTGTCAGAATCATTTCACTTCTTTTTAAGAGATTTTTGATACAGATTATAACTCTTATGAAATTTTTGGATTCCCCAAAAAGCATGTTGCATGGATACGGGTGAGGGTACAGACACGAAAACGGGTGCTGATACCGGACATGGCAAAATAGTAAAAGTTAGGATACGGGGACACAGCTATACACATACATATTAAATTAATCATCTATATGAGATCGATATTATTTTTTATTCACATGTTATGAGAACTAAAATCCTTATATCATTGTTATGCTTTCTTTTATCAATAAGATTATTAAATCAAAAACCACTCATATTTGAACTAGATACCAAAACTATCCTTTAAAATCATACTTATGAACTAGAGATGTGCTTAAGGTATGTCCCGAGTCCAATGAATTGCATAAACTTGAGGTGAAGTGTACGATATACATTCAAGACGTGTATCATGATTTTTTTGAACTGAAACATGCCTTATGTAATTGAGTACACATCTGAATAAATGTATGCATATATCGAAGAAGTGTCAGACACAAACACGGATATGGGAGCCACCGGGTAACCTAGCTCAAAAACCATCTGTTTTGTTGGGTTATTGCACGTGACTATTATAGATGCTTATAAATTAATAAATTGTCAATTGTTAGTTTGTTATATCTACAAACATTCTTTTTAAACTGGTCATCAATGAAGTTTCATCACCAGTTATTTATATCTCATAGGCAATCATAAAAAAGTGTAACAAGATTGCCAAGTCGGTAAGGTTCACACTCAAAGTTCAATGCTGCATTTCTCAAATCTTTTCATTAACTATCAAATTAACCGAGAAAATGAAGAGTACTTTATTCAAATTTGTTATTTTTAGAGGATCCGAATCAAGTTTAGACGAAAAACATCAATTTTTCTCCTACCCAAATTCTTTCATATGAGAAGTTCTTGACCAAAAGAATGTGTTATCTGGAGCTTGCAAAACACCTGGTGTTAATCCCTAGAATCATCTCCCATTGCAAACTTTGAAACTAGCAGAAAATAGATTATTAGTCAACCTCCTTTCCTCAATAGATGCTCTTTTCCTTTTCACCTCAGGCGACTCGGGACCAAGGTTTTAAATATCGGTTATCGGGGATTTATCGGACGGCCAAAATCTTTATCGGATAGCGGAAATCGGGGATATATCGGGGATAAGTAGTATTTATCGGAGTGATATACGGAATGGTGTATATATATAATATAATAACTGAAAAATGTAATCTAACCATGCATAATGACATATAAACATACCAAAATATAAATCATCATGTTTAAAATCACTAACCAATTGTAGAAAGCAAAACTTACATCTTGACCGCACGATGAAACCATTCGATTGCATAGTCTTACTTATCGGCCGATAATCCCGATAAAAAAATCTTAATTATCGGCCGATAAGTACCGATAACGCCGATAACTCCCCGATAACTTGCCAAAAACGATAACCGATTAAAAATCCAAGTTATCCTATCGGAGAGCTCACAAATCCGATAACTCGGCCGATAATATCGGTTATCGGCCGATATTTAAAACAGTGCTCGGGACCCAAGCCCTTGCATATTACATAAGCAATGCCACAAGTTACAACCAAGGGTTTCTTTGGTGGTAGTGATGAGGGATGGGGAGTGGGTGTGTTCCTTTTTCCCCCATTTTTTAGGGTGGGTGGGTGAGTTGGTGTGTACATGAAACAGAGCACAAACACAAAAGATCAAGGGAAGCAATACCAAATTAGCCATATACCAAAAGCGAACTGGCTAAGCTATGCATCATGTGGGAGATCAGCCGCATCAAGGATTAAAGGACAGTCTACAGCTTTGTGCAGAAGCGGAATTGAGTCTGGTTTGCAAACATAGAAGAAAATTGACAGGGATACACAAACACACACACGCTAATATGTTAATCTTTCCTCTGCCTTTGGATACTAAAGCACACTTCCTTGAGTTTCTTATATAGGTTAGATTTTCTTTAAACATTGCACCACAAATTTTCTTATATTTGCAAGTTCCATGAACATGTAGCATGTTAATTATTTCCTTGCATTAATGTCGCACACTTCTATCCACTTACCTTGCAACCCATACGCGTCCTTTAGTAAGAATAGGAATGACTCGATCTACACTGTACATTTATGGGTCATCCAGCTGTAAGTGTAGATCCTCTTTATTTCATGCATTCTATAGATATTAGGATATGCTGCTACACATTGTTTTCTAATTCCTTTTTTATCTCTCCACCTTTTGCAAGGAACATGATTAGGGAACAGTAATGTGTGCAGGGACTCCTCGTAATGGGTAGGGTCGTGGCGGCCAGGGTCGTGGCGGCCCTTGAGTCAAAGCTACTACATTCATAAACAAATGAAGGTTCAATTTTCTGACCTCAATTAGTCAATTTTTAACCACACATTGTGGTTTGCAAGAGGAGAAAATCGTTGTACAATGGGTTAGGGGGAAACACAAGTACTGGGGAAGAAAGTGGCATTAATGGATTTGGTTTTTTACAAGGTTTAAGTAGGTTTAAAGAAACAAATTCAGATTTGGAGTACTTAATATAGGGTATAACTGGAAAGCCATAACAAAAAAGTCTTAATTTAAACAGAACATTCCCTCCAAATCAAATGGTAGCTAACTACAGTGACTAATCTGAAATAACTAATATGGGTACGGGGACTAAATAGCAATTATAATGATATGCAGGACTAATTTCATAATATTATAGATTTAGGCGACCAATTTCATTTATGCTATTTTTAAAATTTTATGATTGTACATTACTCTAAATAATTGCTAGCCAATATTACTTCATTCACAGCACTCCCTGCCTCCCACTGTAAATTTTTCTACAATTTATGATTTCTACATCGTCTCACACTCAGTCAAAATCAAAATTGTCAAAATTTATAACACAATAATTAAAGAGACAAGAAAGAGCAATATTGTCTAATTGAAAGTAACTTGATCTATTATTCCTTTTTTTGGTCTTTCTTGCGCTATAGATTTAAAGCTCGGAGTTAAAGAGAATAACATTAAGAAAGTCAAAAGAAATTACTTCGGCTCCGAAATTTTCATCCTCGTTAACCCGATATCTGAGGTCATGCAAGCCATGTGAACCACATCGGAGACTTTCTCTGCAACCCAACACCTACTAATCCACAAAAACATAGTGCAAACATCAAAGAAACAGCACGAGTACTTCAATAAATTACTATTTTCTATGTGAAGGTCGTATACATGACGCTAAGACTATAAACCAATGAATTCAACAAGAAGATTCTTCTTGATACTAACACACAAAAAGACGGATCGGCCAAAATCAGGCACAAAATGAGCCCAAACAATGAGGAGAAGGAAATGCCAAAAGACAGTGAGAAATTGTGGCAAATAGACATCAAAGACGAAGAATGAAAAAAATGAACTCTTCAAATAGAATAATTTACGCACATCAAATTTACTTACAAGTTTATCTAATTCTTGGAACCATGAGCGTAATTATGATGAAAAATAATGCATCAATTAGAAGAAAATTACAACACAATAACCATAAATTTGTACCTCTGAGCGTAAAAGGGACGGATTTGACCTAATTAGGGTTCCGTAACGAGCAGCCAAGAACAAATTCTCAGCGCTGCCGCCATAAAAGGAGCTCCTTCTTGATCTCAAACATTTCAAAGCCCATCGCAAATACATATGATCCTGAGTTCCAAACCCCTGAGTAATCGAGCTCCAATCTAAAAACTTAAAATAATGGAAACAAAATCAAGTAAATACACAAAAAACATCTCCAAAGAATACTAAGTTATACCTGATTTTAGTTGAGTGCAGAAGTGAGACGCACAAAAAAGAGGTGGAGGCAAGAGCGGTCACGATTCGCTAGTGTGAACCGCAAGAAATGTTAGTTTTTCTTATCCCTTTTTTCCCCTGTTTTGAGACGACGTAAAGTTGTTTGGGGCTGTTGGCAATTAATCTGACGGTTTTAGTTGGGTTGTTTAATGATAGGGAACTGGATCTCCGGTCCAATTCGGCACAGCCTTTTTTGACTTGAACCGATCGCCACCGATTAATTAATACGATGGAAAGCAACAGACCCTAACGGGTATGAACCCGACCCGCAATAAAATTTACACGGTGGTCGGCTCGGACTAATGTCTGGTTAAATTATTCACCCTTTGGCAGAGGATGTGGCCACGCATACAGCGGCAGAAGTCGATTGAATAAACTGCTAATGTTCACCTTAACCCAAAACCCTTTGCCACAAACCTTTTCAGAACTTATCACATCATCACTTTTATTCTCAAACGAAAACGGCACGTGTCCTAAATCCTCACTGTCCATATTCCTAGCACAAAATAATTTAAATTTATAAAAAAATCTAAACCATCCGTTTTAAACAATCCATCCAATCTCTCTCATATTGCAAATCTCTCTAATACAATCAATTAATCCAATCTCAACCGATTTCTCTCTCTTCTACCATTCGCATCAATCATGTAATCCCCAAAATCTCTATGAAATTATACTCATAATTTCCGCCTTGATGACAATCTAACTAAAAATTTACCCGCGGCCAAAAAATAGAAATATTACTGAAAAAAATTCTGAAAAAAATTCCCCATCAACTTTTCACCATCATCCTCTTCCATCATCCCTCAATCTCGGTGAGTTTCATGGCAAACTCCCCTTTTAATTTCCATTGATTGTTTTTTTCTTAAAATATTTCATGATGTATACTATTTTTTTGGATCATCCCCCCCCCCTAAAATTTTCAATTGTCTTCCCAATAGCATCAACAACTACTCACGGGTAAGAACTCTTCAAGTTATTGGCTTTATTATCTTCAATATTTATGTGATAATTCCCCTTATATAGCCATTGATTTCATTTAATTCTTTTAACAATTTGTTATACGATTTTAATTTTCAGAGCTCTGCATTAAATATGTATTTATCCGTGAGTTTTAATATATTTCAAATCATTTCGGTTATTTTCTCGATCATCGTCCAAAGGACATCGTCGACCACTACATATTCATAGGTAAGAATTCCGCAACAACTTCTACTACAACTAACAAGAGATGCAATAAAAGATATAATTGTACCAACATATCCAGATATTCATCAGAATTGCTATAATCAAAGTTATTTGGAAGAAAGAGCAATACTAACTCCAAGAAATGAGATAGTTGACGTCATAAACAATTGTGTACTGGATAAAATAGAAGGAGAATTCACAACATACCTCAGTTCAGATTCTATTTGCCAAACATCTCCAAATCTGCAATTAAATCAATCACAATATCCGACAGAGTTTCTTAATTCTTTGACATTTCCTTCCATGCCAAATCATGAGATAAAACTGAAAGTAGGAACTCCAATCATGCTCCTGCGTAATCTAAGCCCTACTGAAGGACTCTGTAATGGCACAAGATTAATTGTTACTCAGTTATTAAAATGGGTCATCGAGGCTAGAATCATCAGTGGTAGCCACATAGGTTCAAAGCATTTTCTTTCAAGAACTGTCAGTACAAACACTGATTCTCAATGGAATTTTCATATGAAACAAAGACAGTTACCAATTAAAACATGTTTTGCTATGACTATTAACAAAAATCGGGGACAAACATTGATATATGTGGGTTTGTACCTTCTAAGACCATGTTTCCCACATAGACAGTTTTACGTCGCAGTGTCAAGAGTGACGATCCCTTAAGGTCTTAAAATTCTTATTGTTGACAATGATGATAATGTGGCTTATGATGGAGTTACAGTGAATGTAGTTTATCATGAAATTTTCAACAACTTGAATTAAGGTATTATAGGGATCAAACACAATGTAACTTGCATGTCATTATTATATTATAACAATAGTTTTAACTAGATTGAGTATTAAATAGTGATAGTATGCAGTATACATATAATACAAATAAACTGAACTTATCGAGGCTTGGGTCCAATTATGCATTGTAATTTGTGTTCTATTATCTGACATTACATACAGTTTAATGCTTTATACAGTGTTATCGAGGCGCAAGGCGCAATGCGGGGCGCAAAGACCCCTTATGCGCTCCATGCGCAAGGCGCACAACAATGCGCGTGCCTCACTGAATTGAGGAGCATAACTCAAACTAACATTTTCCAACATAAAACAAAAAAGCATATAAGCAACATGTTTATAAATTCATTTAGAACTAACTGCAAATGAACAAAAGAGTTATCCTAGAAGATCAACTGAAGTTGATAGATGAAAGGTAAGATTTAGTATGGACATTGTAGGAATATATATAAATAACGCAACTTCATTCTATTAAATTATCTTAACAATACTAAAGTGCAACTGCCTTGATTACAGCAATGTTGAACTCAAAGCTACACTGTGGAACAAATTAGATGTTGACTTGGAAAGCAAACTTCAAAATCAAGACCCGAACAATATGGTCATGATCGTCACTGGTGTTGTCATAAATACTTTCAGAGGTAATATGAATAACTTGAACCAATAATATTTATACAAATCAACTAAGCTTTATGGAATAATTTAAAAATAAAAGCTATAATTTCTTCAGGTCAATTCTCAACATCAGTAAGTACGGGTTCAAAAGTTTACATAAACATTAACGAGTCACGGGTATTGGAACTATCACATAGGTAATCTTTAAACTGCATATATGACGAAAATTAGCCATTATTTTTTGTAAACATTAAAATTATTGATGTACACATGCACAGATACTATAAGATTTGCGACATACACAATATGATTTACTTTCACTTCATTTTCCAATTGTAATACATAATTTTAAATAAAATATGTATATGTACAGAAATACGGACTCTGAAATTGAATTGCAAGTTATTGCCACACCAATAAACTTCAGTCCAAGCCAACCAAAGTTAGTGAAATCTGAAATAGCAACTTTGATGGAATAAATATACTTTGAAGACCCGAAGTAAATTACAAAAACACTCAAATGAACCAAATTTTATTTTTCAAGAAAATAGACCTCATTATCAAGAATTTGTGCAGGTCTATCATTTTTTATGTCAGGTGAAAATTATTGGCATACTTGAACAAAAATGGAGATAACATGGATGTCCATACTGCAACAAGAAAACGATGGAATCAGGAAACACCTATTGGTGCAGACAATGTAACAAGGAAGTCCTAGCAAAGAACAAGTAAGCAATTAATTTATTTCACGCTACAAATAAATTTTTCTCATAGACTTTTTATTCTGAGTAAATATTTTCTAAATATAAACTTATCAATAGGTATAGAATAACATTGGATGTGGAAGATAGAACTACAATTAATACATTCGTTGTCTTTGGAAAGGACGCAGAAAATTTAATCAAAGTTTCAGCCCAGGAGGTATCAAGGACAATAGAATATGTAAGCTCAACCTCTAATAACCAAACTGCTTCACATAAGATAAATATATTAAGAAGTGCTTAACTAATGTGTGATTTTGTGCAGAACAATGAGAGGGAGATATTCCCAGAGATTATCAAATCAATTATTGGGAAGACTATAAAAGTTCAAGTTAAGCTAACAAAGTATAACTTCGAAGAAGGTAAGCAATTCTCTTGTTTGATTATTGATCTAATACATTTATCTAATATATCGCAATAATATCCTACAAATTAAAGATAGATTTATATCTGTTTTTCATAGTTTTAATTTTATAATGATGAAACATGCAATGAAAGCTTCACTGTTACAAAATTTATCGAAGTTATTGAAGGTGATTCACAGGTACAAACCTAAAATTTGAAGTTATCAAACTTATCAAAGTTATTAGAAATGCTTATTATTTTAATGACAATGTATAGTACATTACATCTAATTTTCTCTACAAAGGAATCCCAAGAAGTTGAAGTTGTTGATCTAAATGAAGAGGCTCTCCTACAAACACCTAAACATATTTCAAAAGATAAAGTTGTGTTCACTCCCTTGACTAACACACCGCTCAAGCCAAAGATGGAAAAGATTTTCAAAAATTCACCTTCAAGGATAAAAGATCTTGGAGATGACGAGAACATTCAAAGGAATTCTACTGTCAAAAAAACTGAAGGTTAAGTTGATTAGAATTCATTTGTTACATTTTGTATGCGCTATATGAATACAATATCATAAAAAGCTCTATCTATTTTGTGTTGTTGCAGATCTCAAAAGAAAGAGAACTTCCAATGACTGTGGCAAGGAGAACTGGATCTGAATTTTTAATGGAGTTGCTACCAAGTTTTTTGTGCACAAACCTGAAGAATTTATGCAGGTCTTCATATTTTGTTCAGTAAAGCTTAATATCATAGTGACTTTCTATATGAAAATTGCTTTGACACACTCGGTATGGTTATATATATTAGTCTAACTTTAAGGTTACTTTGGAGTAAGTACTTTACTATTTTTAAGAACTCACATGCATGAATGAATGGTAGTTGAATATTGAGCATGGTCCTGTGTTTATGTGCAGATATCTGATTAGGTCCATACTTTATAGCAATTTCCATGTCTATGCAGTCTTTTTTCCTGTCTATGCAGAGAAAGTACCCTCTCAAAATTTACTCAAGCAGTACCTTGCCTTTAGTATGAAGAAAAGACACAAGAGAGTTAAGACTTCAAAATTGGACTAACAACGCTCATCTTAAGCAAGTATGATTTCATTGAGCAACTTATAGGCAATTTATATATATGGTCAATTTTAATTACAGATTTCACCAAATTAGTGCATACATTCAATAGGATTCTAAGAGAGGAAAAACATCAACTTATAACATTAAACTCATAAACTTCATGAGAAAATAGAGTACTTAAAACTTAATTTTATTTATGAGATGGATTCATTTAACTGTGTGTCATAATTTATTCCCATGTATATTTCATTTAACTATATTTGTGGGAATAAATTACTATTTGCATTAGAGTATGTATATAGCTTATTAGGATATCTAAAAATTAAGAGCACTTCTGAAATAATCTGATACAATGTAAAGACTATAAAGACAAGCCAATTAATGTAAGTAATTTCACTCTAAGATAATTCTTTCCAAAATTAACCATGTCCCAAGATTATGACTCAGAAACAACACAAAGTAATTAAAATACACTAATTCAAAACTTATCAGCGTTGATCACTAAAAAGTAATTTTTACCTCAAAATAAATTTCAACCTGATCAAGCTTTCATTTTAACTCATGCATGCAATTCTTTCCTTTTAATAATTTTCTTGCAAAGTTCACACCTCTTGTAGCCATTTGAGAGGCAGTTAAGAAGGAAGATCTCTACTGCCTAGAATTCACTCAAGCAATTCCCTACCTTTAGTATGAAGAAAAGACACAAAAGAGAGTTAAGACTTCAAATTGGACTAACAACGCTCATTTCAAGCAAGCAATTTAAATGAGCAACTTATAGGCAATTTATATATATTTCCAATTTTTATTTATAGATTTCACTAAATTAGTGCATCCATTCAACAGGATTCTAAGAGAGGAAGAACATCGACTTATAGGCATTTGAGCGGCAGTTAAGAAGGGAGATCTCTAGTGCCTCAAATTTACTCAAGCAATTTTGTGCCTTTAGTATGAAGGAAAGATACAAAAGAGAGTTAGTTAAGACTTCAAATCGGACTAACAACGCTCATTTCAAGCAAGCAATTTAAATGAGCAACTTATAGGCAATTTATATATTTTTTCAATTTTTATTACAAATTTCACCAAATTAACGCATCCATTCAATAGGATTCTAAGAGGAAAAACATCGACTTATGACATTAAACTCATAAACTTCATGAGAAAATATAGAATGCTTAAAACTTAATTTTAATTATGAGATTAATTCATTTGACTATATGTGTCGTAATTTATTCCCATGTAGACTATTTCATTTAACTATATTTGTGGGAATAAATTACCATTTGCATTAGAGTATGTATATAGCTTATTAGGATATCTAAAAATTGAGAATAATTCTTAAATAATCTGAATCCATGTAAAGACTATAAAGACAAGTCAATTATTATAAGTATTTTCACTCTAAGATAATTCTTTCAAAAATTAACCATGTCCCAAGATTATGACACAGAAACAACACAAAGTAATTAAAATACACTAATTCAAAACTTATCAGCGTTGATCACTAAAAAGAAATTTTTTCCTCAAAATAAATTTCAACCTGATCAAGCTTTCATTTTAACTCATGCATGCAATTATTTCCTTTTGATAATTTTCTTGCAAAGTTCACACCTCTTATAGCCATTTGAGAGGCAGTTAAGAAGGAAGATCTCTACTGCCTAGAATTCACTCAAGCAATTCTCTGCCTTTAGTATGAAGAAAAGACACAAAAGAGAGTTAAGACTTCAAATTGGACTAACAACGCACATTTCAAGCAAGCAATTTAAATGAGCAACTTATAGGCAATTCATATATATTTCCAATTTTTATTTACAGATTTCACCAAATTAGTGCATCCATTCAACAGGATTCTAAGAGAGGAAGAACATCGACTTATAAAAGTTAATTTTATTTATAAATTAAACTTATAACATTAAACTCATAAAGTTCATGAGAAAATATAGACCGCCTAAAACTTAATTTTATTTATGAGATTAATTCATTTAACTATATGTGTCGAAATTTATTTCCGATGTAGATTATTTCATTTAGCTATATTTGTGGGGGGGAAAAGAATAAAGAGCCACCAAATCTAGGGTTAGTAATTCGTGAGATGAGATAGATCAACCAAATTTAACGAATCTAGCATAAAATTAAGCATAAAAAATACCAAAAATAGGGAAACAATCGATTAACAAAATTTCATGGTTTTGATATCAAATTATTCATCAACTATTCGACGAAAGGGAATATCATGGAGAAATTATACCGGTAATTGCCGAAATCCAATGAATCAAGCAAAATCCGACGAAATCCCCCAAGAAAGCAGTGATTTCCCCAAAGCCGACAAAAATCCGACGAAATTCGAGGGAGGAGTCGACGACGAGATTCGAGGGAGGAGTCGACGACAAAATTCAAGGGATGAAGAGCTACTACGCAGGATTCGACGACGAGGTTCGAGGGACGACGAGCTTTGAGGGAGTGAGCAACAGATTTGAGGGAGAACAGTCAAAACCCGAGCTCTAGAAACCCCTTGGAGTCACAGATCTGAAGGAGGAGAGAGAAACAGGAGAGGGGATATCTGAAGGAGGGGGGAAAGAGAGGAGAGAGGAGGCTCAGATCTTCTGGAGGAGGAGGCTGCTAGAGACAAAAGAAGTGAAAACCGACCCAGAATCCTCTCTTAGCTATTTATATGGATAGCATTTGTAAATAAAATTTTAGATAAGTAATTTTTGGAATAAATTCTATTAATAAGACTAAAATGTGGACAATAACAATGAAAGACTTAAGAAAGAGATAAGTTTACAAATAACTATTAATAAATTACATAGGAATTTCAACTTAAAAGAGAATTTGTAAATATAAAGACTTACTTTCTTTTGTAGAACAACAAGAAAAATGACAGATGAAGAAATAGATAATAGCATGACCAATTTAAGCTACTTTACTTTTCCAAAATAACCCTAGCTCGAGATACAAAATAAATTGACCTCTTGAATAGTAATTGGCTGCAAAATTTTACCATTGACAAAACTTTGGAAAGAGATATTTAGCTAATTTAGTAATATATTAAATTTTAGATTCTTAATCTAGGAAATTTAGAGTTGGCATTATATATTCTTTAGAGCAAGAATGTATAAGCATCAAATGACAATATTTTTTGTAACATATATTTTTATATAATTTATGATTTTTAATTTTAAGTGTATAATAATCAAATCAAATGTATTAAAACTTAGAGAGACGTAAATTTAAAATACAATGATAAAAAAATTAGTTGTCGTGCATTGCATGGGGTACATACTAGTTTGAATTTATAAAAAAATCTAAATCATCTGTTTTAAACAATCTATCCAATCTCTCTCATATCGCAAATCTCTCTAATACAATCAATTAAGCCAATCTCAACCGATTTCTCTCTCTCTCTTCTACCATCCGCATCAATCATGTAATCCCCAAAATCTCTATGAAATTATATTCATAATTTCCACCTTGTTGACAAACTAACTAAAAAATTCCCCCGCTGCCAAAAAATAGAAATATTATTGAAAATAATTCTGAAAAAATCCCCATCAATTTTTTACCATCGTCCTCTTCCATCAACCCTCAATCTCGGTGAGTTTCATGGCAAACTCCCCTTTTAATTTCCATTGATTGTTTTTTCCTTAAAATATTTCATGATGTATACTATTTTTTTGGATCATCCCCCCCCCCCCACCCCCCACCCCCAAATTTTCAATTGTCTTCCCAATAGCATCAACAACTACTCACAGGTAAGAACTCTTCAAGTTATTGGCTTTATTATCTTCAATATTTATGTGATATGTAATAATTGCCCTTATACGGCTATTGATTTCATTTAATTCTGTTAACAATTTGTTATACGATTTTAATTTTCAGAGCTTCTCTGCGTTAAATATGTATTTATCCGTGACTTTTAATATATTTCAAATCATCTCGATCATTGTCCAAAGGACACCGTCGACCACTACATATTCATAGGTAAGAATTCCTAACGAATTTAATTTTTAATATAGTCATGGAATTTATTACTAATTTTCATGTTTCCTATTTTTAAATTATTATTTTCTAATTTTTTATTATTTATTCATATCAACAAAGATATGTGTTCCTATTTATTTCTTTATTTTCAGAATTCTAAAAATAACTTATATTATTTTTTCTAAAATTATTATAATTTGTAGAAATATCACGAAATTTGAATTTTTTTTATAATCTAATCACAACGAAATTTTCAATTTTAGATCATGATCCTATTTTTTTCAAATTATATCAAAATTATTACTAATTTTGTAATTAATTAGTAACAAAGTTTTTAAAAATATTAATTCCGAATATTATTTGGACATTCTTCTCAGAATATGCACATACTTTGTTTTGTTAATTTAATTGCGCTTTTTTCCTATAGAATCCCTGAGTCATCCCACAATACATTATCAGGTTCCTCATTCTACCCTACTCGATTATGTCTATATATTTTCTTCTATTTTTTTGTTGTTATATATTTTTTATTTTATTTTATTTTATTTTTCATGTTTGATTGTAGTAGTCATATTCTATAAATTCATTTGCTTCGAAGAATCTGGGTTGGGATGGTGTTGATGTTAATAATCACATAGATGTAGTGGGGGTGAGATTGAGTAGGGGCCGCTTACTTCTCCGAATATCTAATTTTGAGTTGAGTTGCTTCTTCCCTGCACACGTAACAACTCGTAAGAGGACGGGGACTATTTCCCGGGTTGTTTCTCCGACGATCAAGTCAGTGATGTACTTGAGTGACAAAGTAGTTAACTATGCTAGTTCTCTAGTGCAGTATAATGGAGAAAAGTTCTCAGAATTTGCTTATCTTCGCATTGGGAATACTCGTTCTTCTTATAATCATGCAGGAGGGGTATTAAAGTCTTTCCCCACCGAGTCTGAGCTGACGGACGAGTCAGCATCGACTTTACGCGCGTCAGCTATGGAGTGGTCGTAGAATGAGTGTTGTCCCTTCGGCATTAATGAGATGGGACATGTGGCACACGAAGCTGGCGTGGTTCGATGTATCATAAATAGTGTCTGGGATGGAGAAATGATGGTGCATGCCAAGTATTTAATGTGATGTCGACGCGCTGTCAGCGGGGGGTTCGAGGTTGAAGTTGCCTTTTGACTTGTATGAAGGGGTGCCGAGAAGTAACGCCTTTCAAGTCGACTTAGCGAGATGCCAACTAATTAACCAGTTAAGTGGATTCGTAGCAAGTCACATTTGATGAGAGGATTGACAAGTATCATCATTTGAGTCAACCTAGCGAGATGTTGATTAGACAAGTCGGCTAGGTTGACTCTGGCTATCCTAAGTGTCGAGTTGATTGAATGGTGTGTGACGGGGGATATTCGCCTGTTGTCGACAAGGGGTCATAATTTGGTGACTATAAACACCATAACAACTGGCCCCTTTCGCTTGGAGTCGGCCTAGGCCGGGTCCGAGTGAAATGAGAACATGTTTGGATGGATGCAGACGTGTATTAAATGGGGGAACTGAAAAGTCTTTTCATATTTAACGTGGTTGATGTCAACACACATTCTTTTTTATTGATGCAACCCCGCTTTTCGTGTCGGATTACGGGTTGTTCGAGGTTGGTGGGTTGCTGATCTCGGAGATGTCACTTCGGATTCCGAGAGTTAATATTGACCGTTGACCAAATTTTGATCCGGTCATTCAAATTCCGGTACTTGCGGATTTTGCTGTCTATATAGAAAGTTAGGGCTAGGAGAAAGACAATTATTGATCTTTGAAATTCCTTTTGAGAGCTCGAGACCCTTTCTATCTGTCTTCTCAGACAATTACTCACCCATCTACAATGGCATTTGATGCCGTAGATAGACAGGCTCTGTTACTGGTGTTCTACTCTAAAGTGACTCAAACGCAGATGAGGACGCTCCATAGGAGATTTAACATGCCCCGAGAGTATGAACTGATGGCGCTGACGAGGTCAGAGGCCGTTTATGACCACAAACCAGATCAGGCTCCGTTGTACTTGAGGCACTTGGAGTTCGGCTTGCGATTGCCCTTGCATCCTTTCATTCAACAAGTTTTCACGGCTCTGGGGGGTGTCGCTGGCACAGATGAAGCCGAACGGCATCGCAACCCTGGTTGGGTTCATGGTGATCTACTATTGGCTGGTGATAAAGCCATCCTTGCGAGTCCTGGGCCACCTGGTGAGTGTCAAAGTGAACCAGACCGAGCCCCATTTCCACTTCCAAATGGTGGGAAAGTACAAGCTCATTACCGGTCTTCCTGATTCACACAAGGACTGGAAGGGGAAGTTCGTCCAGGATTTGGGGACGACTTGGACCTAGGTTGTTCGAACTGGCCTGAGATAAAGAGGGAAGCGCTAATGACAGACGATATATCTGATGCCGAGAGGGAGGCTCTAGACTAAATCAAGGAGTACGCTAGCTCTCGCCAGGTGGAGCATCTAATTAACAACTCGGTCTTGTGAGTTGCCAACATATCTCTTGTGCCTCCCTCTGCTAAGGACCAAGAGAGGGCTTCAGATCTGATCCTAGGAACAACGAAAGCGGAGATGGTGTCGACCGTTTCTCTGGCCGACTCCCAGGAGGGGCCATCGGCAAGGCCAGAGAAGCGTCTCCATCAAGACTTAGCCCAAATGGAGGTCGAGACGACCGAGGTAGAGCCTTTCACTACCCTCGACTATAAGCGAAGGAGGAGACTGTAGAGGGTTGAAGAGAAAGTACCCTAGGCGGCCAAGGTAACCGAGACAGACGTCATCCATGTGGAGGAGGCGGCCCCAGAAGAGCAACCCGGGGCTCCCCATAAGAAGTTGGGGGTGAGGTGAGAGCCTTCGCAAACGAAGAGCGGGCATCCGTCAACCACACCAAACCATCTCGTCGCTTAGGGAAAAAGCAGGCCGCGTAGAAAACGGCTCCTCCTGTAGGGTTAGAGTTCCCCTACACTCACCACGTTATTGAGATTAGGGAGGAAGAATGGGATAGGATGAGGTAGTACCTCATTGGGTCCTCGAGGGGTCGGCCCTCGATTTGGTCAAGAGCCCAACCCAGAGCACCGCTACCAGCCTACCCACCATCTCAACGTCAGGGGGTCTATCCTTGGATCTCATCTGACTCAAGCAAGGACAGTGAAGCAGTTCTGACTTCCTCAGAACGAGGAGTTCTTGAGAGGGATTCCTAATGTCGGTCTCCACTAAAACCTCCGGAGCTACTTGGTTCGGAGGGCGTTGGTGGACCAAGAGATATTCAGCCGGATGGAGCAGATCTGAACTTCTTATCTTAAGTTCTTGAGGGAGGTAACTTCCCTGAGGGCTAGCATAGGGGATGACTCGGAATGGGCTATGGAGTTGTCAGGCCCAAGAGCTTCCAAGGTCGAAAGGCTCAGGCGAGAGCTTGACGAGAGTAATAGGAAGGCTAGAAGGCTGGATGAGGCTCTCTAGGAAAGAGACCGCACCATGGTACAGGTTGAAGCCAAGAAGCAAGCGGTGTTGCATGCAAAGAGTCAGCTGGAGGAGGACCATGCAACGCTCGTCAAGCTTCAAGGGGAGGTCGCCCACCTACGGGAATCCTTGGCAATGTCCCAAAGCCACAACGACTACCTTGAGTCCGAGCCTTGCCGTGAGGGAATCATAGAGGAGTACCGCCACAGCCTTACTAGAAAAATGGAGGTGGTGACAACCTGCAAGGTTTAGTATGAATACCTGGCGGTATAGCTTCACCCATCGTAGCCAAGTGTTTGGACGAGGTTGTGGAGGTGGAAGCACTTGGGGGGAGGACTCGATTTTGGTGAAGATGAGGGGGAGTCATTAATATCACTATTGATTTCTCACAAAATTATAGTCGCTAATTTGTTTTCAATATCTAAGTGTTTACTTGAAATAAATTGTAGTAGTCATATTATACCGAATTTATATTACTTAAATACTAGAAGCCAAAATATTATAAATTATATAATCAAATCCTAATAAATATATTGATTATTTTTAAAAGTCTAAAATATTTAAAATCTTGCGGTTATATAAGTTTTCTAATAAAAGTAAATAGATTTTATATGATTTTGATTGATTACTTAACATAAACTTGTTAAAAGATAATTATAAATATTGTAATAAAAAATAATATATTTCTAAACACTTATAGATCTTATAATCATCACACTTTTTAAAAGCACAAGGTAATGTCCAATTACATATAATATGTATGTAAATGTGTATATATATATATATGTGTGTATTTATATATATATAATAATAATTTATATATTATTCCTAACAATAAACTCACAATAATTTAATAACTAAAATAATTACAATTTCAATACTTTTTATAAATTTCCTCACTTTCTTTTCCCAGTGAAAGGATTAATAAGCCTTTTGTTGACGTATGCTACAAAGTTTTACATAAACCTGTTTGACAACGAGAATGTTGGTCAAACTCAAAGGTATTTTATATTTTATATTTGGAAACTAACATAAATTTATTTTTACAAATTATATTAACCATAACAATGATTTGAATTACTAATAATTTTAAAATTTTGTTTCTGAAAATTTTATCTCAGTTCAATTGATGCGCCAACTCAATACTAAATTTTTTGAGATTGGGACAAGATCACTAGGCACACAAGTGAAATTTGAAAACGACGACGATATTATTGATGATATATTTGAAGTAAAGGATTTGAATGACAACGATTGTAAGTGATTTTAAAATTTTTACTATTTAGTTATTTCCAAAATTTTCATATATCTTCAGTTATAGTTGTTCACTATAAGTAATTAAAAAACATGAAACATTGACAAGAGCTATATTATAAAATTACTGTATACTTGAATCTCTTGATTTGTATAGGTCAATTGATTTATAAAAAAAATCAAATAAATTATATTAAAAAATGAATAAATAAATACATAACTTAGAGACTAATGGTAAATAATTAAAAGGATTTGTCATGCATTATAATAATATCCACTGTCTTAAAGTTCACTTGAAGATTGAATATTTAATCTCTTCAAATTTTAGGAGAAATATTTTTTAATGCTTAAATCATGGGAATTGAGAAAATATCAGGTTGGCAATATCCTTCCCATGCTAATTACCATAACAAGTTGAAAAAGATCAATGGGGTCCTTTACTATAGTCATCACAAAAAGGAATCAAATATGAAGAGAGGAAAGTGTTATATTATAAATGTTATAAGCATTCATAATTTATAAAATATAAGTTTAAATGAAAGAATTATAAATTGACACGAACATGTTAGTTATCTTCATGTACAAACTAACCTTACAAGTGATGAATGAAACATGCATCACTACATTTGTAATATTCGATCATGATGTTCTGCGTTTGATAAAAATTGGTCCTTTAGAATTAGCTGCTTCATTGGGTTATTACCTCGAATTACATTAAAGTGTGAATATGTTTTTAATTTAAACAATAAATTTCGTGTTGATTTTACACTGATAAAACAAGATGCAAATAATACAGATATTCCATTTGCTATAAAGATACTAATTGGTAAAAATATGCGTTTCCACATGAAAGTCACATAGTTTAACATAAGTAAATGCATTAAAGACTACACGGTCACTAAAATCATTAATGATGAATAAACTCAATGGATTATTACTACTAACTATTGGCAAGGTAATAAATCAATAATATAACTAATAAAAGTATATTAAACAAGTATATGTAATGTGTTGATTATACTAATAATAAATTTATTTTTATCAAAAGATGAGAAATCCCACGATATGTCATAGGTTGATGGCAATGAAAGTCAATTCATCGAAGATACTCCTTATTACCCACACCTAGAAATACAATTTAAAAAAAAGATTAAAGATAAGGTTTTTGAGAAATTTAATAGTAGTTTCTTTATTTTAAAAAATAAAATCATGTTTGTGTTATTGTAAGAGAAATGTATTATTATCACAGGACGGAAAATCCAAATGAAATGAATCAGGATGGTATCATTGATAGTCAATTTGTTGAATTAAATCCAGACATATCTACCCCCAAATCTACCATTAATAGCAAGGGAAAAAAGAAGATATTAGATATATCACTTACTGCTACACTTGATACATCTGTATTTAAAACACCACCTACAAGTAAGCAGTGCCAAAACAAGGATACAATCTGATTGGATATTTCATACATTAACTATTTTATTTTTTTTGTATTTTTATGTAACTTTTAGTATTTTACTCTTCAATTTAATTATTAAACATGTTTTACATATCGCAGATATGAACAAAGAACCAGCTCTCTCAACTTTGAAGAAAAGGATGAAGACGGAGAAAATTTGATTGAAATTTTAGAGGAGCTTTCTTTACAATTTTACATATTATATCCTAAAATGGTTGATAGATAGAAAATAGTTTTTTTGGATTGCATCCATTGTTTTATGTTTTTAAACATTACACTTATTATATATGTAATTTCTCGACTTGCGTTAAGATACTTTTTTATATTCGGTTTATAGGTTAAATGGTTTCAATTTTAATTATATCGTAATATATTAGTTCTATTATCAAGATTTCTATGGCAAATTTTGTTTACCCCAGATGTTGGGGTTTTCGTGTTCGGGATTGAGGTAAGTCATTAGAATTTTTTAATTGTTTGCAGATACGAACGATGTAATATGATGAAATCGAGGTGAACTTTGATAAGACCATGCTTACCACGGACTAAAAGACTAGTAAATTATTAATTATCAAACTATTTTGATATTCATTTATTTAGTTATTTAGTTATTCGTCAAATTTTGATTCAATTCAAGAGATCGTCATTAAATGAAAATCAAATAAATATCCAATTTTTGGAAAGTAAAGGAATTAATATGAGCATTTACATAATTTGAATTGTCTGTTTATCGATCAAATATTTGTTAGTTTTGATTTTGCCACTTGTGTTATTACTCACACAATGTTCATATAAAAAATAATAAGGATGGTAGTTGCTACCTGCTATCCTCTTGTGGAAAGTTTGAAGCAATAGAATTTGAATGAATCAATACACGATTTGTCGATTTAGTGAAGAATGTGATGCTCTGCTGAGAAGTCAACCTTGAGAAAAGATGATAGCTACTACTCATAATCTATGCTCAAAATAAATAGTGCTAAAAGAGAATTCCTAATCAAAGTAGTACCTCCTACAGTCGTCTTGTAATCTTTCCATACTATATATTAGCAGAAGCTCTGTGTTTGGTTATGTGAGCCACATTTTTAGAGTGCCTAAAATGCCTCATACCTAGAGAACCTAAGAAAATGCCTCTATTAGGGGGAAACTACAAAAATGTCCTTACACTTAGAAAAATATATATGGAAATTCCCTCTTACTTGAAAATATCCACACGCCAAAAAAAAAAAAAAATTCATTTCCCCCTTAACAATTCAACTGCGATTCTAGTTTATATTCAGTGTCACACGCACATCGTGTGCACCGGAATATTAGTATGCACAATTTAAGCTAAGGGGCTGTTTGTTTGCCTAAAAAAGAGGGAAATCAAAGAATAGGAAACCTATTTCTAAGAAAAATTGTTTTGAGATTGTTTGGTTGGCTAAAAAAAGAAGGAAATCAAAGAATGAGAGATGGGATGAGATGAGTTGTCACCTTATTATTGGATGATGTGGGTGATTTTTTAAGAAAATTTGTTTTGAGGTTGTTTGGTTGGCTAATTAAAAAAACAAGGAAATGAATTATAAGAAATATATTTCTTGTAGTAGGTTCTTTTCTTGTGTTTGGTTCATTCTTAAAATTAAGAAAATAGATGAGATGAAATGAGTTGTCATTATATTATTGGATGATGTGACCCACACTTAAGGAAATCAATTTCCTTGGTTTTTTTTTAGGAAATGGGTGGAAATAGAATGTTAATGAAATGAGATGAGTTGTCATTATATTATTGGATGATGTGAGTAATTTTTAAAGATGAGATGAATTGGATGATGTGACCCATTTCTTGTGTTTGGTTTATTTTTAGGAGATAACATGAGATGAGTTGTGAGATGAAAATAATATTTTATTGGATGTTGTGGTGAGTTTTAGGAATGAAAATGGATGAAAATAATATTTTATTGATTTCCATGTACCATTTACCTTTTCTTGATTTTTAGGAAACCAACCAAACAACCCCTAAGAACCAGAGATACGTCTTCATCTTATCATCTTACTCAAAAAGTTACGCTTTTTTCCCCTACTCACGAAAAAGAATTTTGCGGGAAAAATACAGAACGACCAAACAAATAAATCTCATGGATAAAAGAAAAATGATAGAGGCGGTTTGTCCCAAAATATTAATCCCCTCTATGGGGCTGTTTGGTTCGTTTTTAACTCGGTGGAAAAGTTTTGCACCGCCTCCACATCAGATTTTTCGTGGCCACGTAGGATATAAGCTTTCCGTCGGTTTTTTTCTCATCTTTAGTTCGCTAGGGTTGAAGAAGGGAAACTCGGTGAAAATCGCCGCCACATCAGATTTTTTTCTCTTCCCCAATGCCTTCCCCAACCTCATAAAATCAACGAAAACTGCAGTCACGTCATCTTTTTACCATATAAACAAAAGTTTTCCATTTTTTTTCCATGCAAACCAAACACAAGAAAAATAAATACATTGGTTTCCCACCATTTTTTTGTACGAACCAAAACGAAACAATCTATTTCTTGGAAAAGTTTGGAAAACTCAAAACTTGTGTTTTTTTACATGAAAATGCATTTCCCTATATCTAGGAAACGAACCAAACAGCTCCTATATGTAAAGTACCT
Organism: Asparagus kiusianus; assembly: GCA_022839385.1. Taxonomy (NCBI): domain Eukaryota; kingdom Viridiplantae; phylum Streptophyta; class Magnoliopsida; order Asparagales; family Asparagaceae; genus Asparagus; species Asparagus kiusianus. The sequence continues at coordinate 941,891 of BQKN01066283.1, forward strand.
AGATTATAAAGGTGGAGGTGGGGTGAATTTAATTTAGTCCCTTTCATGGGGGTTGCTCAGTGCCTCTTTAAAAATAATGCGGACCGGATAAAAAATAAATATAGAACCAAAATAACGGCTCAGACTATTTTGAAATAATACTCTTACTATTTAAAAAACAAACTTGGCCTAAAAATTAATTTAAAGACTTACATGTAGGAAACGAGTATGCAATATGGAAATATGAAAGTCATGTTTAGGGTTTGTTTGAAGGGAGTCTTTTTTTTGTTAGGCGGGAAATAAATTGCTTTCCATGTTGATATTACGAGCTTAGCTATAAGATGACAATTATCAACCTCTGACGAGTTCGCTCTGTCAATTATCACATTTTTAATAGTGATAGTATCGTGCTCGATTCTTACACTGCTAAGGTGTTAACCACGCTGACATAGAGATGTGACATGTGATCCGGTTCATGCAATATATCCACTTTAGGCATTAATGTTTGGTTCGTAAAAATAGACAAAAATAGACCCAGTAATTGTCTTCATGCCCTGACCATGTTAGATAAAAATTTAAAGGCCTATTTTCAGCTATTTTGTTTCATTTGTAAAACTGATTAACTAGGCCCATGAAAACACCCTCCACCTCAGCAAAACAAGTAAACTGATTTCGAAGCTAAGATCTCTGAAATCGCTTGAAAAACGGGGCTTTGCGCGAATAGAAAATTTACCACTTAGGGCGCGCTTTCTAGCAAGAAGATAAGGGGAAATAGGTAAGGTGTTGGCTGTTATAAGAATAATTGGTCCTTCTAATTTTTCAGATTTTTTGAAGAAATTACGTTCCTTTCTTGTTTCTTTTACTTGGGTGGTTTGCAAAATTGATTCTTTGGGGTGATTGATATGTTGATTAAGTTGTTATATATCAACATCACTAGCAGTGAAGGGGTTGATATCTGACTTTATATTCATTTGGCTTTTGTTAGGTCGACATAGTTGCAACTTCGTGGAAGGTATAATTTCCTAGCTACTTGTCTTTTTTCTAATTTTTTGCAATTTTTTTTTCCCATTTGCTGATTTTCTTAGTGAAGCATATGATTGATATATTGTGCGCTTTCTTAGAGAATGATTTATATACTATGCATGTTTAAATATTACTTCATCTGAAGCGGTATGTTAATTTCTTGGAGAATGATTTAATTATAGAATGATTTAAGTGCAAGTTGAAAACCGTTAGGGTATTCAGTGCACATGTTTTAAACTCTAGAAGATACAAGTGCTACCAAAACACGTGAGAGTATATAAATGTAATTTTTAAAAAAAACATTAGGTTATAGAAGGGCTGCTGAAAATAATTGAGAATATTTAAGTAAACTGTGCAATTAAGCCCCTCTTGCTTTGTGTCTTGCATTGCATGTCTGTATCACAGGCATCAGACTCCCACTAGTCTCCTGCATTACCTCACATTTTCTCTATTATGCCATCTTTATCCCTTCTCCCCCTCTCTCTATACACTCATCATGACAGACATTAGATTCTGTATATGATGTAATAATTTAGCATCATAGGCTAATTGTGTAACTTAATATATATCTTATATATCATACCTGGTCACATAATGATATTTAAGCTATATATGCATATCTTATAAGTCATACCTTGTCACGTGACAATACTTATCTGTACGCTAAATATTAGTTTTCCATCATACTATGTCATGTGGGAGGTATTATATATATATATATATATATATACCAATATCCCAGTAGACCTGGCGTCAGTAGACCTGGCG
>BQKN01066283.1:945811-958543 GCA_022839385.1 Asparagus kiusianus
CCCCCCCCCCCCCCCCAACCAAAAAAAAAAAAACCCACCCTACACCCAAATATGCACTTACTTTTGTCTCTTATTACATGTCCCTGTCTTCTCTGTTCCTCTCCTATGTTTAACTTTTATAAGCAGCTTTCTAATATGATAATTAGTATACTTGCTTTCTTAGTGCTTAAGGCCATGGTTCACTTACTTGGTCATGTTTTAAAGTAGTATTTATATTGTACAGTTTTAAGTGCATCTATTGTTTGGCATATATTTAGAGTAGTTATAGGATATATTTCTATTGCTCTGTTTCACGTATCATTTATTATAAATAAATAAATAAAAAGAACAGAGCCTCTATTTACTTTAGAGCTTGCGGCTTATGGATTGAGTACTTCATTCTATGCTTTCGTTTTACAATACTTCTCTTAATATTGAACACAGGGCAATACCTTAAATCAATTAGATTTGCAGAAGCGTAAAGAGAAATTAGAAGTTACCATCTGATTAAAAATTGAACTTAAACAGAATGCCAAATTTATTTACTTTCTTTGAATGTTAAACATGGTCTATGTTTCCGTTTATAATATTGCTCGTAATATGGAATACTTGGCAATAGCTTAAATCAGTTATGTTTGAAGTGCCATAAAGAAAAGTAAGAAGTTAGCATCTGACTGAAAAATTAACTTAAAAAGAATTGTCAAATTTATTTACTCTTTGAATGATAAACATGTCCTTAGACAATGCAATACACCTCCTCGTCCTTTCTGTGACTCGCAATCAGTACTAGATTGGATCTAAAAGAATGTAATACAATTTGAAAAGAAATAACAACATCACCTATTTATAGAATTGCTGGATCCTTGTATCTCTTGAAGATATCCCCGATGCCATCAGCAACTTCAGTAGGTAATGGCCGAGGAGTCAAAGTAAACGCATCAATGTCCTCCTTCAACTGATCGAGAGAAGTTGCACCAATGATCGAGCTGGTCACGAATGGGCGATCACGTACAAATCCCAGAGCAAGTTGGACAGGGGTCAGGCCATTCTTCTTTGCCAACTCAACATATAGTTGTGTTGCTTCCTGATATATATAAAACTATAAGCAAGAGCATATGCATATTCTCCAGGCTTTATTTTATTTCTTAGAGTTAACAGTAAAACAAAAGGAAAAGAAGTGCCTTAAAAATGAACATTACTGTTATCAATTATATTTGGAAAGAGGGAAAAATTTTTGAAATACTGAAACGTGTTCCGTAGACTATCTGTACTCCAGTCATTATTTTTGTTATTAAGAGAGAGAAGTGTTTCCAAAACAATTAGCTTATTATAATCACTGCAAGTAGATTGCCCTCAGATAAAAAGTTTGCATGTATGAAGTTTCATGAGTTAGCATGTGTCAGGAGTATGCCCTAGGTACAAATTAGTAAATTCAATTCAAGTTCAAGTTGAAGTTGCAATTTTGGGCAGTTCATCAAAAGAGTCTTCTTCAAAAATGAGGACTTTCTTTCCTGATTAGTCTAGGAAATCCTCATTTTCTAGAGTCATTCCAAATAACGTTAGATTTTTTATTAGGTAAAAAGATCAGGTTCAGGAATCATTTTAAGGATATGTGTGTGTGTGTGGGAGAGAAAATGGTAATATTGTTCCTCCATTGATCAAGACATCCAATAAGAAGGGTTTCAATTTATTCAAATGAACGATTTGAACACCTATTGATTCTAACAACTGATTGTAGGGTTGATCATTCGGACCTTAAATAACCTCCGGGTTTTTTCAGATTTGGCGAGCATCTGGAATAACTAGTGAATTACAACTCTATTGTACCGCAATTGGTGCATTTGGTCTTTGCATTGTTAATGCTTTTTGCGGGTTTTTTCTGTGTTTCAGAATACGGTTAACCAACATGTTAACTAATCGATTACGATAAATTGGATTGGATTTTGTAGTTTTTTCTTCTGCGGTACCTTGGCGTGACATGAGCGTGTGAAAGAGGTACTCATACAAATAAAAATATGGGAGAAGTCAGGAAGATGCAGGTTCATTTATCTGATTAGCTAGTCAAGCATGAACTGATTCATAGATCTTTGGGCTTCGATTGCCGAGGCGAGGATGTGTGTGTGTAGATATTGGCACATACAGACACAGTGCAGTCTCTGACAGGCAGAGCAAGCTAATGCAGTCTCTGACAGGCAGAGCAAGCAAAGGAGCGCCACAGAGATAGGGAGATTCGCTTTAAGAGTTCTTTGGCAGAATATTATAAGGAAGTTCAGAGGGACATTGTTTGCAAGGGAAGACAGTTCTCAACAAGTTTTATTCTCTACTTTTCTGTTTGATTGATTCACTTTTCAGCGGCATGCACCAATTAGGATGCCTGACATTCTTCAATAAGAGGCGCAATGTACCTCGTTAAGTTTCAGTATCAGAATAATATTAAAACTAAGCATTGCATGTTGGAAAGGCAATATGTTCAAGATATAAACATCAATTGCTTCTCATGTACTACCGCTATGCTCAACAACGGGCGTCTTTAATGGAAGATGGGTACCAATCAATGATAATGATGACGCGCCTATTGCTTTTAGACTCTAAACTATATTGAAACACCAACAATAAGATACAAATTTCACATATTCATTCACATAAGAGATCAAACCTTTGAGGCAGATCTATTGTATCTCTCCATGTATCCAGGGAAGAGGTTCAGCCTGCCCGTTTTTGCAGCTTCCGAGTTGATGTCCAAATACTTCCCGCTGAGTGTTCCACCACCCAATGGAGAGTAGGCTAGTAATCCAATATTGCAGTTATTTGGGTGACATACTTCCACTAGATCAACTGCATACAAATTAATCAGAAATGGGACTATATTGCAAGAAGATGCTAATCACGATGCTTCAAGTATATTATGAGTGCCTTTTCCCACAAGAAACATATGTAGACATCACTTCTGAATTAAAAAATAACATGAAAATTGGAAATGGATTCATTAGAGAGAAAAATATCTACTAAGAATATGAACGGACAACTCTAGACAAAAGTTATTTGGAGAAACTCCCACCTGCAAAGATCATGCTAATAATGAGCCAGTGCTCATATTTAATGTTTAAGCCACACTTGGTGACTATTAACGTTTGTAGAGAAACGAGATTATTGGAGAGTTATCCCCTCACTCTATAATTTATTTATAGAGATGGATTAGTTACAAGTTAAGTCTCACAAGCAATGTGGGACTAAACTAATACTCTCTTCTTCTAACACTCCCCCTCAAGCTGGAGCATATATATCATGCATGCCCAGCTTATCACAAATAAAGTCAACCCGTGTTCGACCAAGTGGTTTATAAGAATGTCTGCCAACTGATTTACTATCGATATATGTTTTGCCGTGATGATTTTATCCTCGAGCTTCTTGCGGACTACATGGTCGTTGACTTCAATGTGCTTAGTTCTTTCATGAAACACGGGATTCTCAGCAATGTGAATTGCTGCTTATTGTCGCCATATAGATCCATGGAACATTCTGGAGGGAGAACAATTTCTGTCAATAGGTCTCTGGTCTAAACCGTCTCTAGTGTCACATTTGTCGTAGCTCTGTATTATGATTCTATAATGGATCGAGATACAACACTTTGCTTCTTACTTTTTCATGATACTGAGAAAGACACAATATCCAGTAGTTAATCTCCTATCAAAAGGACATCCAGCCCAATCTGCATCAGAGAAGCCTACAACTCTGGTGTGTCCTTGATCTGAATAGGGAATTTCTCATCCTGGAGCCTTCTTCAAGTACCTCAAAATTCTCATTACTGCATCCAAGTGAGTAGTTCTTGGTGCGGACAAGAACTGATTCATAACACTGACTACGAATGTGATGTCAGGTCTGGTCACCGTCAAATAATGCAGTTTTCCCACAAATCTTCTATACTGTCCGATATCTTCAAAAAGCTCCCCCTGATCTAGTAGTAGTTTTGAGTTCACATCCATTGGAGAATCACTGCTTCTGCATCCTAACATCCCAGTTTCTGAAAGCATATCCAGGACGTACTTTCTTTGTGACAGAATAATACCCTTCGTTGACTTTGCGACTTCAATGCCTAGGAAGTATTTTAGGGAACCAAGATCTTTGATTTAGAAATGTGTCTGTAAATGCTTCTTCAGACTGTTAATATCAGAAGCATCATCCCCTATAATTATAATGTCATCTACATAGACAACAAGCAGAATTTGTTTTTCATTCTGAAATCGCCAGAAGACAGAGTGATCTTTCTGTGCACGACAGAGCCCAAATTCTTGAATAACAGATGCAAAACGTCCACATCAGGCTCTTGGAGATTGCTTCAGACCATAAAGTGATTTCTTCAGCCTACACACTTTCGCGTTCTCTTCCTGAGCAACAAAACCTGGTGGTTGCTCCATATAAACCTCCTCATCTAGAATACCATTAAGAAATACATTATTGATGTCCAATTGATAAAGTGGCCAATGATTTGATTTGTCGCTGCTAATGAGATAAAAATTCGAATAGATGTTATTTTTACCACTGGAGAGAAAGTATCTACGTAATCTAAGTCATACACCTGCGAATAGCCTTTAGCAACCAGTCGGGCTTTCAGGCGTGCTAAAGTTCTATCTGGATTCAATTTGATAGTGTACACCCACTTGCAGCTGACGGGCCGCTTTCCTGGTGAAAGTAGGACTAAATCCCAAGTCTCATTCTGTCGCAAGGCCCTCATTTCATCTTGCATCGTTTGGTTCCAATCTGGAATAGACAGGACTTCTGACATATTTTTAGGAACCAAATATGAGTCGAGGGAAGTAACAAAATTACAAAAGATCAAAAGGTGGAGGAGAGGCGATCATAAGAGACAAAGTTAGAAATAGGATGTTAAGTACAAGTCCGTGTCCCTTTTCGAAGTGCAATAGGAAGGACTTCTGCAAAAGGGGGTAAATTTGCACTTATTGATTCTGGTTCTTCTAACGGAGGACGTGGTGTTGAGGCCAACGTTGGCTTAGGAGCAGGAGCAGAGCGACGATGATAAACTTGAATTGGGTCGTTAAACCGAGCGAAATCTTTGCCAATAGCGCAAATAGTATTGTCAGTGGATGAACCACCACCGTTAACCAATGACTTTTGTAGGATTAAATAGTCATACTCATCCGATGATAATGGAGTTGAAGAACTAGAATAACCAGGTTTGTCTTCAAAGAATTTTACATCAGCAGATAACACAAGACGATTGAGTGATGGACAGAAACACGTATAACCTTTATGTTTTCGGGAGTAGCCAAGAAAAATATCTTTAATAGACCGAGAGTCAAACTTTTATTTATTTGGACTATGATTATGAACAAAGCACAGAGAGCTAAAAATCTTTAGAGGAAACAGAAAAAGATCATCGTTGGGGTATAGAACTTTTCTTGCAGAACAGAAGAGGGCATTCGATTAATCAAGTAACATGCTGTTAGGATAGCTTCCCCCAAAACTCTTTAGGAATGTGACGATGAAATAGCAATGTTCGAGCAATATCAAGGAGATGTCTATTTTTTCGTTCAGCAACTCCATTTTGTCGAGGAGTGTAAACACAAGAAGACTGATGGAAAATTCCATGTTGTTCAAGGAAACTAGTGAAGTTGTCATCCAAATATTCATTTGTATTATCAGATTGAAAAAATTTATCAAAATCTTGAATTGATTGACTATTTTAGAATAAAAGAGTTTAAATGTATAAAAAACTTTAAACCTAGACTTGAGAAGATAAATCCAAGTAACACGAGAGTGATCATCCACAAAACTAACAAAGTACCGGAATCCCAATTTAGAAGTTATTAGACATGGCCCCCAGACATCAGAATGAACAAGATCAAATAGCTTGCAGCCCTCTTATTGACTCAATTAGGATAAGCTACACTATGGTGTTTGTCAAGTTGACACGACTCACTCTAAAGAGGAAAGAGATTTGAACTGGGAATTTAGAAGCTTAAGAATAGAGAGAGATGCCCTAGCTGACAATGGTATTTGACCGTATTGTAGAGCTGATGAGTTTTCAATACACGCTAAATGTTTGGCGCCCAAGTCCAATTTATAATGGTCGTTCTGCTCATGCTCTATCCCAATCGTTTTCCTCGTGATCAGATCCTGTAAGACACAATGTGTGGGGTAGAATGTCACAGTACAGTTTAGTAATTTAGTAATCTTACTAACAGTTAAAAGATTATAGAGAAAACTAGGAAGATAGAATACAAAGGAAAGGGGGAGACTAGGTGTAGGATTGGTGTTACCGACACCCTGAACAGGTGTACGTGAACCATCAGCTAATATAACTGAATTAGATGTAAGAGAGAAAAAGGACATGATACATTGATTCCCAGTCATATGATCAGTGGCACCTGTATCTATAATCCAAGTATGAGATGAAGACGATGTGAGTAAAGATAAAGAGCTACCTGCACTTTTGAGAGTATTGGATAAAGAGGAGGATAATGGTTGTGAATTTTGATACTACTGGAATAATTAAAATTGCTAAAATTAACGCTGCAGCTCCGCATCCTGAAAGACTGACTGTAGTTGACTTTCACTATCATATGAGGTGAAGTTGTCCTGAGCGATCATGTAAGCACCATTGGCCTTCTTCTTTTTCAATTCAGGACAATTATATTTGAGATATCCTGATTGGTGACAGTAGTTACAAGTCTTCACTGAGTCATCGTCATTAGTATGTCTGCCTTGAGATGGACCTCCACGGCCACCTCGTTGACCACTTCAGCCCCCAGAGCGATTACTGTGGTAACCTCCTCTCCCTTCAAAGTTATCTCTAGCTCTACCAAGACCACCAGTATGACCCCCTCATCCATAAGACTGTCAACTCTTAGTGGCAAGCGCAGAGCAATCCGCGGTGGATGTAAGTGGCCGTGCAAGGATAGTGTTTTTCAAAAAATGAAAGTCTTAACCAGAGAATCAATGGCGGAACTCCCCATAGTTTGTGGTCGAGCAGAGGAGTAAATGGAATCTAGAGTACCCAAGTAGGTGAGTACCATAAGTTTGTTCCATTGGTTTTGTATCTGTTTTATATTGCCAGTAATAGAAGAAATCTGACGAAGTTCCTCAGTCAGACGATTGAACTCATTATAATGATCATCCATGAGTTTATCATCATGTTTCTTACGAAACAGCTCTTGAATAACTTCATATGCTCGATTAATATTACTGCTACCTCTATAGAGATCTTGTAAGAAACATCAAAGATCCTTCACTGTCATACAATGAAGGACTAAATTCTGAATTTTAGGCTCCATAGAATTAAGAATCTGATGTAAGAGGACACTATCATCTAATGTCTAAGACTCCGGTATCAAAGTAGGAGGGTCCGTCAACAAATGACCAGTTTTACCTCGGTCTGCCACGTAGATTTTAATAACACGTTTTCACTGGAAATAGTTAATTCCATCAAGTTTCCGATCAGTGATTCTACCAAAAAATATCTCTAAAACTTTCATCTAGACCATTAACTCAGAATTTTTAAGTTCCTCAGATCCGGACATCATGAAACAGACGAGTAGAGATCAAGACGTTACCCTCCACAAGTTGAACAAGTCTAAGAACTCGAAGGTTAACAATACAAGAACCCGAATGTTATCATACAATAACCCGAAGGTTAAAATGCAAGAGTCCGAAGGTTATCATGAAACCCGAAGGTTAAAATTCAAGAACCAGAGATAAATTTTTTTAGAACAATTCGCAGATCTAAGTCAAATCCGAAAACAAAGGGACATGACAGCAGTGATCATCGACGGTGGACAGGAGTTGTCGAGGAAGATCGGATCGGTGAAGTGGATCTGGATCTAGAGTTTCCTCCGTGGACCACCGATTCAACGATCCGAGTCAGACGTGAAGTGAATCTGGATCTTGAGTTTGATGTTGATGTTTCGATTGTGGAAATAAGAACTGAAGTGAATATCTTAGCAAGGTAAGATAAACACTCTTCTCAAGATCAAATCCAAGTTTGAACTCGAGGAAACACCGAGCAAGGTAAGATATCCAAGTTGTCAAGGAAGCAAGTAGCAACGAACAAAGCAAGTGGCGGTAGTGACGGACGAAGCAGGCAGCGACGGATTTGATCTTTGGCGGCTAGGGTTTCGAGAGAGAGGAGAGGAGAGGAGACGGAGAGAGGAGAGGAGGCGGAGAGAGGAGAGGAGAGGCGGCGGCTAGGGTTTAGGAATTAGGGTTAGAACAAGTGGCGGCGGGAATTAGGGTTAGGGTTTAGGGTTTAGGAGGCTCTGATACCATGTTAAAGTTTGGAGAGAAAAGAGATTATTGGAGAGTTATCCCCTCACTCTATACTTTATTTATAGAGATGAATTACTTACAAGTTAGTCTTACAAGCAATGTGGGACTAAACTAATACTCTCTTCTTCTAACAATGACCAATTCTCAAACATTTTTCTTTTTAATATCCCTTCCGTTGTCCCTGCATTTTATAAATTCTATCTCTTCAGATACACAACACACTATGAAATTCAAGTCTCTTGTTGATCATTTTCTCAAAAAACATGTACGCAAATGCAACTAAAAGAAAAACAACACTTTACTACTGGAAGAAGGGACAAGGGGAGTCCAAACTAGGAGGTAGACGTTACAAGATATTTTATATGCTTCATATTCATTATTGATGATATGACTCAAATGTGCATAGCCTAGCCCCAATGTTACTTTTTATTTACAGATTGGTGACCTAAAAGGACATACCTTCAAATTTGCACCTCACAAGTAGGCTATAGTTATTCTGAATGCTGATGATCTTGGGAAGCCCTTCAAGTTTTGCAGCGTGTACAAATTCCATAACTCCATATGAAGTTTCATTTGAAACTCCTATATAGCGTACCTAGGGACAAAGGGAAAGAATGATAAGAAAACAATAGAGTTAGGTTCCACATGTCCACCAAAACTGAATCTCGATTACAGAAATTACGGAAGGTGTCAGCATAGAATATATGGGGCATAGAACTTATACCAGTAAGGAGAGATAAGATCACAGTAACAGATTACTTGTGTGCACCAGTAAGAAGTTATAGAATCCTAATTGAAGATGCAAGTAAGATTAGAAATAGACTAAACCAAATAGGGATCAATGCGAATGAAAAAGATGGTGTGGTTGCTAATGACACTAAGAAGAGGGAATTTGACAGTGCTTGATGGAGAAAAGAGATTAATATAACGAAAAATTGAAACTACACTGGAGGCTCTTTAAAAAAGGTTTTCCCTTCTATGCATTCTCTTTAAAATAGATTAAAGGTTTTAATTCAGGTTCTACATAGGAATAAAAATGAGACACTTTTGTGCCAATTAAAGGGTCATCTCCATATGGTTGTTTCCTTGTTGGGTCAAAATAGCAGAAGGGTTATTTTGGGAAAATCAGTCAATGTACAATCTCTCTCTACACCTCTGAGCTGGCTTAACGTTTTTTCCACGCGGTAAAGTGGTTGGGTATTGTGGGAATTGACTAAGTTGTGTAAAGAGAGAAGGGGTTTTGGAGAGAGGACTTTTAGAGAGGAAACAGACAAGAAGGAAGTTGGCTCCTGCGAGGCTGGGTTTCTCGTGAACCCAGCCCAAGAATCTTAACTCTTGCATCTGGTCTCACTCTTGTTCACAAACTTGGCTCTTCACGTGGCCTTCTCCTATTGGCCACATTCTGCTCTCAAGAAGAGATATCCTAGACAATACCTTCTCCTAGTAATCCCTCTTTCACCCACATTTATTGTTGAGATATTATACTTTAATATCTTATGTAGATTGTTTGCTATTTAATACACACTTAAATGAATTGACTTACTTTATAAATAAGTTAAACTAGCCAACAAATTAAGCTAATGAGCAAATAGACAGTCATCTCTCCTCAACAAGTTTATGAAAAGGAATGCAATTTACTAGTTGAGATATTACACAATTTATCTAAATAACGAGATTTCGCGGTCTCACCAGGAGTCCAGGTCTTACTTTGTTGCCTCCTTGTAGTTAAAATCATTGCAACCCTTTGAAATGTAGACATATTTAAGGAGGAAGTCGCATAGGCTTTTCTTAATATATGCATATTTATCTCATATGAGTATAATTGGTTGTTATTCACATGTTAAAGAACTTAAGCATTAGCTTTCGACAAGCTAGGGCATAAGATGTTGGACATTTTTCAGTAATAGAAAGGTTTCACTAGAGATAGACAAAGATAAGAAACCCACTGATTAGGTATCGTATTTGAAAAACTCCCAGAGATACAAATTTTAAAATTTATTGACTGAATCCAACTCTACTTGCGAAACAAAATAGTCTAGTTCATAGTCCTTATTAGATCCGAATCAGTTCAAACGAAATCGGCGTCATCCAAGGGGTCCAGGGTCGACGCATAGGATCCAAAAGAAGAAAGCCAAGCCAATTCAATACTGCTTAAATTTGGCCCCATTCCAGGGGTTCTTCGAACCATTTTAATTGTCAAGTCATAAAGTCATAATTGTAAGGGGTAATGATCTCTTTGTGGTTATCAAAGATCCACAATCACATCCTAATTTTAAAGTTAAACAATGTGAAAGATGGTAGATTATAGCTACAAGAATATCAACAAGGCTTGATTTATATGTCCACATCAAATAACTTTCTCCAAGGAAACAAATTTTTTGACAAATAAGAAATAGTAGCGAGATGAGAGAGTGGAGCAGTCTTACAATATTATACCTACAGCCCTATCTCTAACCCTATATTCATGTTTATCTCTTTTAGCTTGCGCCACAAAAAATTTGCAATCTCAATCCTTATATTACATATGTTCAACATAATAATTTATATACCTAGTGATTAATTTTACATTTTAAAACCTTCTCTATAAATTCTTATTGCATTTTCTAAGAATTAGTAGACAACATGTACAATGTTTGGACATAGTTCATAAATACAAAAATCCGGACACTGCATTGCTAACATCATCATGCTGAGCTCCCTTGCAGGCATCTACCCCTTAGTTTTTAACTTCTTAATTAAAGTGTGATATTTAAAGATTATGAACATCATAGATAATCAAACTTGATTTTATTTTCAGCAACATTGAATTGGCTCAGCTTTTTTCTTTTGGATCCTATGGATCAACAGAGGGCACCTTGAGACAGTGCCCATTTTGTTCAAACTGATTCAAATCCAATAAGGATTGTGAACTAGACCATTCTAATTCGCAGGTAGAGTTGGATTTAGTCAGTGAATTTTAAAATTTTATATATCTTGGACTCTGGGAGTATTGCAAATAAGATAGCTAATCAGCGAAATCTCTTATCTTTGAGTATCTATAAGGAAACTTTGCTAATCATACTCCCTTTAAAAGCACGAGTTTAGGAAAATCTTTTAATGGTCAATATTACCCTTCACTATTTTGAATATTTCATTTATATCTTATTATCATAATCATAATCATATCTTACCCTAATCCTATGTGAAGTATCTTTAGCTTAACAATTTAAAAAAACTAATATTAATAAAATATATAAAACATATTTATGATATTAGTTTGTTAAGATAAAAAAATTACACATAGCTAACATACTTTAATACATGAAGTATTGTAAAAAACCCCTAAAAAGTTTTTAAATTGCACAAAAGACCCTAACATGTTCAAAATTATAAAAACCATCCCGATGTCTCAAAACTTAAAATAAAAAAATATGAAATTAAAAAATTAACAACAGTTTGCAAAGAATTTAAAATTTACAGTTAACACCTTAACAGCAGTTTGCAAAGAATTTAAAATTTATAGTTAACACCTTAATGTCTCAAAAATTATAGAAACACCCTCAAAAGTTTAAATTACAGACAAGCACATTAAAATTCTAAAATTTCAAAACTTACAAATAACACAAATGAATTCAAAAGATTACCATGATACACCTAAATTTTTTTGACATTTTAAAAATTAAAATAATAAATATAAAATTAAAAAATTAATAGCAGCATCTGAAGAATTTAAAATTTTTAATTAACACCTTCAATATCTCAAAAATTATAGAAACACATTCAAAAGTTCAAATTATAAAAAGCAACCCTAAAATTCTAAAATTTTAAAATTTGTAAATAACATAAGATTAATTCAAGGGATTACCCTTAGGAACATAAAAATATAAAATTTGTCGAAATTAACCTCAAAGTTTAAAAAATTTGTAAAAAAACTCCTTCAAAATTTAAAAATCGTAAAAAAACTCTAAAATTTTAAAATTGTTAACTAGCACACATCAAATTTGGAAACTATTGGTAGACCACTAAAATTTAATTTTTTTCAAAATTAATCTATAATTTTAATAATTACAAAAAACACCCTCAAAATTTTAGAGTTACAAGAAACATGCTGACATTTAAAAAATTACCACCAATACATGAAACATAGAAGTTACAACTACCAAACTTAAAAGAAATTTTTTTAAAAAATCTTTCAAAGTTTTAAAAATTACAAATCACACTCTCAAAGTTCAAAACCACAAAAAGGGCTAAAATTTTAAAGCTTGTCAAAGAAAAGTGTAATTGTTCGTATTTTTTTCATTAACATATATATATATATATATATATATATATATATATATATTAAAATTTCTAATTTAGGTGTTTACTATCCATTTTCAGCATCTAAGAATAGTCTAAGTTGATACTGGTAAACAAAAATAATAAGAATTGATTAACAACATCCAGTTAATGGATAAAATTTTAAAAATATTATAGATTAAAAATTATCGC
>BQKN01066283.1:968543-994964 GCA_022839385.1 Asparagus kiusianus
TTTGTTTAATAAGAGCCTTGTTTTTAGTCCCACATCGGATGTGGAGAAAGATGAGTCCTTTTTGTAAGCCTATTTAAAGACGGGTTAATTTGTAATCAAGAGATGAATTATTGGAAGAAATAAAATATTTGAGTTTTTCATTAAAATGAAAATTCTCTCTCTATGTATTTGGTGTGTGAAACCCAAATATTAGATCTACGTGTGTGAAACCCTAGTTCTCTTCCCTCTCTCAAAATCCAAACCCCCATTTCACTCAACCATCCCTTTATTTTCTGCAAGCTGTTGCCAACTCTATCAAATTATCCCAACCGTCCACTTACTCTCACAATACATCACAACCCTCCATTAAAAGAAAAAGAAAAGAACAAAACCCTAGATTCACATTTCTCTTCCCCTACCAGCCGCCAAACCCTTCCTCGTTCTCCTCAAACAATCAACCCAAACTCACATGCCCTCTTCTTCAACCTCCAAACCCTAGCCCCAACCCGACGCCTCCCTACCCCATAGCCCGATGCCCTCGTCCCCTCTCGCTGGTCCCTCAACACCACCGCGACGATCACCCCTTCCTCACCCGCGACGGCAGCAAGCTCCCCCCCTTTCGCTGGTCCCTCAACACCACCGCGACGATCACCCCTTCCTCACCCGCGACGGCAGCAAGCTCCCCCCCTTTCGCTGGTCCCCTCTACACCGCCGCCGACGCCCTCATCCTCTCCGCGACGACACCCTCCGCTAGGATCCTCGAGCACAACCTACAGATCTCGACCAGCCGAACATTGCCGCCTCCTTTCAACCGTCCCCTCTCTCCCTCGCAGGTCCCTTAACACCCCCCGACGGCCGCCCCTCATCACGAGCGATGGCAGCCACCCCCCCCCTTCTTACCAGTCCTGCAACACCACCGCGAGCACCCCTTCTCATCCAGCAGTGCCCTAGCCGAGCACACCAGATCCGATCAACCTGCACAACAAAGGTGATACAAGTGAGTCCTAACCACAGATTCCATCAGGTAGTCTCCTCTCTCAACTATTTAGAATATTGTTTGGTTCATCATTTAGATTACATCTCTAAATTATTATCAATTATTTGTTGTCCACTTACAATTGGTGAGATGTGTGATCTGTTAGACTCTATATTTTATTGAATTTTGATATTAAGATTCGAACAATACCATTGTAACTTGAATTGCGTTTAATTTCAATAAGATTCAAGTGATTTAGAACTACACTTGCAATTTTAAGTCAATATTAAGGAATTTTGAATCTATTTCCTACACGATCGTGATTTAGTTGGTGAAACATTGCGAAACTTCAATTAAATTGTTGATCTCCTGAATACACGCATGTTGTTTCACATCAAAATGTGTTTTGTATAATATATACATCTTTGTGAAAATAATGTATTCTTGTTTACGGACTTAACAATCAATGTATACATCTTTTATTAAGTCTATAAAAACATTTTATAAAGTTTCAAAACTTGGTTTATGTCAAAACATTAAATTTTAAGTTTGTCAAGTTTTCATGTTTTGAATATTTTTATAAAATGAAGAGATTTCTCATTTGGGAGATGCAATTTGAAAAATTCTTTTTGTAACATGTTCATTATCATGTTTACAAGCATTCCCCAAAATTTTACATTTTTCTGAATTTATTTGTTATTTTTTAAAGAGATTTGAAAATCAGATTTTCTGTTTTAATCAGGCTGATATTGTGTTATCAGTCGACTGATGCAAGAGATCAGTCGACCGAAGAAATCGCCTGAAAAATGTAAATGTTTCTGTTTTTGCGACTGATGAACTATCAGTTGACTGATGAGTTTATCAGTCGACTGAAGATGTCTTCAGTCGACCGATGAGCTGCTAGTTGCCTGCAACGGTCAGCTCATCAGTCGACTGATATTGTTCATCAGTCGACCGACGGCCTTCCAACGGCTAATTTTTCAGATTTTTCAGTTTTCGTTATTTTGTCTTTTTGCTTGGTTTTTCTTGGTTTTTGGGCTTTGTCTTATGATCCTATATATACCATTTGCCCTCTAACATTCTGAAGTAATCAAGAAATGTTTAAAAATAAGTTTACAAGAGTTTAAGATTTGTTTAAGTACGTTTTAGCGTTTGTTTAGTTTGTGAATAAATTTTCACAAGAGCTAGAAGAGATCATCATTTGGTATTTGAGCTTCATCTCATCTCTCTCTTGTTTATTCATTGAAAAAATATCTAAACTCAAACTCTAGCTTTACATTTATATACTTGTATGATTATCATTGTTATTAAGCTAGATTTCATATTTGAGTTTAGTTTTGATTTCACTCTTTGTTACACACGCCTACTTGAGTTTTTAGTATTTTCATACATAGTATATTTGGGGTTGTGAGAGATTGTAACATTGAGTTGAGCTTAATTGTGTTCTCATCCATTTTAGAGAACAACCATTTGTTGTAGAGAGCCTAATTGTGAGGATACACTTTGTAATACATTTGTACACCGAAAGGAGTGTGTGGTGAGAGACGGAGTCGTCCCAAGAGGAGTGGCGTCGGTAGTAAAACCTAGGGAGATGTTGTAAATCCGAACACTTGAGAAAGACACGGGCTAAAAACCAATACTTAGAGGGTATAGAGTGAGATTGCAAGAGTGTTGATTGTAAAGTTTTCGGTGAGCTAGAAAATCGAGTGTGAGATGTAAACGTTTTCGGGTGACCGTTGAAAACCCGGGAATGGGGAGCGGAGACGTAGGTCGGAAGGACCGAACACCGTGATCATTTGATTGTGTTTGAGTTTGCCTTGGCGTATTATTTATGTTCATCATTTATTTCATATCGCCATCGGTTCATGTTATTTTACCCTTGTGTTAGATTATATATCATTGCATATATTTCACTATATATCTCATAGCTAAGATATTGCTCTTTATTTATATTGCTCATTCTTGCTCATAACATTGTATATCTATCTTACAAGAATATTTATTAATAAGTTTTAATTGACATTAAATCGGATTAGATTAACATAAACTTTATTCACCCCCTTCCCTCTAGGGTTCTTTCCTAGTGGCATTAAGGTCTAACACGTATTTCAAGGAATGCGGAATTATTTTAAAGAAAAATTTCAAAAGGAAGAAAAGTTGAGCAATATATCCAAAAATAGCCGGCGCTTTCTTATTGACACCATTTTACACAAGTGATACATTCCAAAATAACTCTATATCGCACATCCAAAATACAATGCAGCTACTTAGCGCCATTCATGCTTGGGATATCTAATTTGCTTCTCATTGGCAAACCTTCAATACCTACAAACTACAAAGAATGGGGAAACTATTCTTGTAATGTCAAGAAAACCACATTTGCCATTTCATACGAGAAAATAGTAAGATTGAAAATGAACCAGCCATCTAAAAGAAGACCATCTTAAGTATCAGCTAAAAACATGGAAACCCTCAAAAAGCAATTTGCTATCTGACATGACTAATCCTTATTTATTTATTTACAGAGAAGACAAATAACAAAGAAGATTTGTATCACACATAAAGCCTAATATTAAGAGAGTGAAATAGAGATTTTAGGAACTAGTATAAAAATTTTGCTCAGTTTTGTCTCTCACATAAAGACTGATGTTGTAGTCTTGTCTAATATGACTATACAGGTTACATATATCACCTTGCCATTTCTTCTCTTACTTATATCACCTTGCCGTTTCTTCTCAAGAAAACACACATAAGAAACATATCTCTTCTTAAATTTCTATCTACTTTTCCAAACAATATTAAGATTCAAGCATAAGAATGACACAAAGCATGTTCATGGTCTGGTACATGTACATGCAAAAATTCTGTTCCTAAATACACTTGTGGACCAGAAATTATCTATTGTTGTCAGTGTGTATCTTTGCAATGTATTGAACATACTATACCAATAGGTCACTATCATTTATTCTGTACTTTCCCTTCTTCCATCGCCATAGGCATTATGCTTGTGATTGAATTCTTGCTACATTCACCAAGATGAAGACCCTTGGTCTTAAGACCCTAATTATGAAACTCAAAACCAATATTAATATAAACTACATATCCCGAAAAAGAGTCCCAGGGAAAACACTCTAAGCTTATTCAATCCATGGTTTATACTTTGAGAACATATATGGATGAAACTCAGAGGTTCCACACTAACATACAAAAACAAATATTACCTGCACAAGAAGAGAGAACTAAAAGAAGGAAAAACCCATCCAGCAAAAATATCATGAACTACACAGAAAGCTAAATGTGAATTGTGAAAAGATTAGAAAAAGGCTATGCAATTTAAGGATGAAGGTAAGGATCACGAAGAAACACTAAGTGTGTTGCTTGGATCCTGGTAAGGGTCTCAGATCCAGCCATTGAGAGGGGTGTCAGTTTTCAAAAGCTCAAAGTAAAGAAGCGTTTTAAACAAAGTACTCAATGGTCAATATATGCATAAAAACCATACGCATGCTAAACATATGTTAAGAAAATAGAATCGGATTGAATTTATTTTTGTAATAATGCCATAGTATGAGTATGTTGAATGCATGTCTAACAGAAGCAGTAGGTCCTCTCCCAAGATAAGGCCACATACGCCTCCATAGACATAATTGTAAACAAATATAAAAAGAAAATACCTTACATTCTGAGATTCAATTTGCATGACATGGGAACAAAAGAAAAAAATTAAAATTTAAGCTTCTCTGGTAAGTATCTAATGAAATTCCAATAGACAAGACCTGGATATGACCTAACACACACTGTCCATCCCAAATGAGATTTTACCCAGAGGTCCCATACAGAAATTGCTCCCCACGAGCATGACTAACTATGGACTTCTTTTAAAATTCCTCTCTGAAACAAATGCCACCTACAATTGATTCTTGAGTTCATAGGTTATATTCTACATAAAAGACCCTCCTAGATCGAACAACCTCTGCAGGCTATCAACTAAGGGTGCCACATGCTCTCTACCTATTTAGAACATCGGCATCCTCGTCATGGTAACAGTTAACCTACTGATGTAGGAAAGAAATGGTTTAAATGGATTCTAGAGGTGGCTCATCGTGTCTATGTCTGCCCTGGCTTTCTCCATGTAGCAATTACCTTAAAACATCTCTTAGTTTGCACATTTCTGGATCATGCAAGGATCGGATAACATGTTTCAGATCCAGAGAAAGGAGTTTCCAGAAGGCCATTATCTTGAAACTGATACAGTTCAAGCACACTCAACTACTATGTTTTTCCATGATTCCATTTAAAAATGCTAACTGCTATGGTCTTAAGTTCATGGGACCAATATACATATCAGAGATCCTTCTACTGTGCACCCTCTATGGGTGTATTCACTTGGAGTGTGACACACGACTCATCAACAAATTCAGGAAACAGGTAAATAAACATGTTTATATATCTTGCTATCACTCACTACATTCTAATGAAATATTTCCTAAATGGCTAAGAATTGTGCTTAGTTAATACCAAAATGATATCAGAATTCACTCAGACCTCATTCAGACCCACGATTTGAGAATTGGATGAAAATGATTATAAAGGTATGCGAGGACTGTCACATTGTGATAAATTCACATTGCATTCCATATGACTCCATAACAAGTGCTAAACAATCGAAGGAACCAGCTAATGTTTACACTTTTAGGATTATGTTAGACAATTAAGATGGAAGTGGTTACCTTCTACTCACGGTTCCCTTATCATGCAAAAATATTAGCTGTTTTTTTATTATTAATTAGCACTATTGGTATCAATATTCATCCTTCCAGCTCATTTAGGCACTCAGGAAATAAGCAAATTTAGCACATCCGAGTACTGGTCACTAGTTTCTAAAAGAATATCTAATCTAATAATGGTAATAAGTAATAACTATACTTTGATAATATCAATGATATCAAAAAGCGAAACTGGGTATGAACATATGCGAGATACATGAACCATAATACCAAAGTACAAGTATGTACCATATATGTCTGTCTGAATACAGGTAGGTATGCGAGATCCTCGGACTTGCCCCATGCCTCAATGAGTTGCGTCGCTCTACGTCTATTAGCATATAGCGTCTGTGGATTCTCTATCATCTTCACCATCTCATCTAAAACCTTCTCAGATGCCACCTCAGAAAACACCTTATCACAGTTCATTGCACAAGTCTCCAAGAGATCGAGGCTCAGCCGCTGACTCACATCATTACTGCTAGAGATCTTCTTCTTGATTGCCCTAACAATTTCCATCCCATCAAACTCTTCACTGTTGAGCAAGTTACAGATCCTCAGGTTCAAACCCCAGTTTGGCTCTTCCAAGCTATCTGCCGTAGCTTCATCCACCATTTTTGCCTCCTGTGATGGCCCTTGAAGAATTTCCTTCATTTTCCCACTAACTTTTTTCCCAATTTCAGCTCCTCCGGTTTTCAATCGCTCGCCTCCGATCTTCAGTCGCTCTCCCAGTGCTGCTAATTTCATTTTATCCATTTTGGGCAGATGACTCGGTAAGGGATTAAGTAACACACACAACTTCAGCAATCTATAAAAAATGAAAATTTGAATATATTCGTGAGATGTTACTTCCTAAAAAGTTCGAGCTTTTAGCATGTGACGAACAATTTATAACAGGCGAAGTTGACAATTTTTTTGGAAAAAAATGAAAATTTTAACCCTATATATAATTCCAGCGAATATAATTTGCAAATAGTTCCTCCCCAAAAACTTTAGATGGTCACTTTACCCTAAACCTTGCACTTAGATCCTCATCTTACCAAAACTTAGAGCTTTAGCTTCTCTGTCCACAAATAAGCAATTTTGACAATATTTTAGGGGGGAAAAGCACAAATTCAACAAGTAAAATAACACCATACACAATTCAGTTTTGTTGCGATCCAAAGCAGAAACCCTAATTACAAAAAGCCCAACTTCAATGAATCCCTAATTTCAAAGATATGCAAACTATAAAAATATAAGAATTTAAGGGAAAAGAGAGCGAACCTCAGAAACTGGAGAGTGATTTGGGTTCTCTGTAGCGCGCTGTGATTTCTAAAAGGAAGAACTAGTCCTGATAACTTAGCAGAAGCTGACACTTGGTAGAAGCCCTTGCATCTTTTGTAATTTGCACTCGTTTGTCAGGGAGGGGAATCTCCATAGAGCAATTGGCACGTAGCAGCAGAATCCTACTAGAGTTTGTGCAATTCTCTTTTTTCTTCCTCTTTTTCTTTTGCGAAAAATGTGTTCAGACCCCAAAAGTGGGAACTTCGTGTGACTAGCACCCTTGTACTTTGCCCCATGTGGAATAGCCCCAAATACACATAGTATTTGCGACGAGGCCCCGAATTGACCTTTTCCAGATCACATCCCAGAGGAAGTTACGATCTTGCCATCTGATGGGACTGAGCTGGGTTAATGTGCCCCTCACCTTTACAAGTACTCTCCCTCTCTTTCTCTCTCTTCCACCTAGCACCGCCATCAAAAACTCTTCATCTTCCTAATTTCTGTACGGATTTCAACGTTTCTAGGGTTTTCGTCGGAAAAATATCGTCTACGAAAGAATCCAGTAACGACTACGAGGTTGCTCACCGACCCGAGTTGGAAGGAAAAGGCGCTTCATCTGCGGGTGGCTCAGCGGAGGAAGCTACGGAAGCTACGAAAACCCTCATCGAAATGCAAAAGGAGGCAATACAATGGCGAGCCCAGAAAAGGAGGAAGGCTGTGGCTGGTCATACCAACAAACCCCCCTCAAAAAACAGTAAGTGTTATGTTATTATTCAGTATTCGGCAACGGCAATGGCTAGGTTTAATCTTCAAGAATACGGGTTTATACCACGAAGAGATAATACAGATTACCCCAATATTGTTAGTTCTAGGCTTTGTCCAATGTTAGTTCTAGTTTGAGACCAACGTTAGGTCTAGTTTAAGTCCAATGTTAGTTCTAGTTTGAGTCCAATGTTAGTTCTATAATACTACGTGTTAGCTCTATTTTGTTCCCGTTAGTGCTAGGTCTAATATTGTTAGTTCTAGGCTTTGTCCAATGTTAGTTCTAGTTTGAGTCCAATGTTAGTTCTAGTTTGAGTCCATTGTTAGTTCTATAACACTACGTGTTAACTCTATTTTGTTCTCGTTAGTGCTAGGTCTAATATTGTTTCATATGTCTTATTGAACTTACAAATTCGAAATTTTTTTGCAGCCAAAAAATTGCTCTAACAAGCTCAGCAGATACACTAAGGTTAACGGCCAATATCGGGGCTTATTGGGGATTTATGAAGCGCATTGCCCCCAAGATCCGTCAGTGGCATAGGGATGCATACTACGGTTCTATATTTCAGCAATACATGTTATTTGGGGCTCTTGCGCCTGATCGGCCCACCCTTGAGCTGCTGCTGAGCTTTTTCGACAGAGATAATAACACCTTTTGTATACCTGATTCAAAAAGTGAGGGTATGAAAAATGTTAGTTTTGATTTGTAATGGGTCCATAACCATACTTATTTCCCACTTTATGGGGAGGACATAAGGAACAATAGGGACTCAAGAAGCAGAATATGACTGGAATACTTCGCTAAGCTTTTGATTTCTGAAGAGGGTAAGAAGTTAAAAAAAGCAGAAACCAGCCAACGTAAACATCTTGAAGGGCTACTTGAACGGCTAGTTGAATCTACAAAAAAGCGGGATATCGAGGATTTTGTTCTGCTACAAATTTTTTTACCAATGCTCTATGATATGGAGTCCCATAGCAGGGGAAGGTATCCCTAGACCCTTACTCAGGTACCTGGATAGCATTCAGAGGGTCAATTCTGTTGCATGGGCCCCGTTCTTTTATAATGAAATTATCAGGGGCATTGGAGTTGCTTTGGAGGGAAAGAAAAAGCAAATGGTCGCATATATCCCAGGTTGCATGACACTATTGTGTGTAAGTTTCATATTTTACTGATCTTGTTTCATTCTAGTTCGTACCTATGCATTATTAGTTCTAATTTATACCAAGTTAGTTCTATTCTGTAGAGTGTTAGTTCTAATCTGCACAGTATTAGTTCCGTTTTGTAGAGTGTTAATTTTAATCTGTACAGTATTAGTTCTATTCTGTAGAGTGTTAGTTCTAATCTGCACAGTGTTAGTTCTATTCTGTAGAGTTTAGTTCTAATCTGTACAATGTTAGTTCCGTTTTGTAGAGTGTTAGTTCTAATCTGCACAGTGTTAGTTCTATTCTGTAGAGTGTTAGTTCTAATCTGCACAGTGTTAGTTCTAATCTGCACAATATTAGTTCCATTTTGTAGAGTGTTAGTTCTAATCTGCACAGTGTTAGTTCTATTCTGTAGAGTGTTAGTTCTAATCTGCACAGTGTTAGTTCTATTCTGTACGGTGTTAGTTCTATTTCTGTAGAGTGTTAGTTCTAATCTGCACCTTGTTAGTTTTAAGATATACCATGTTAGTTCTATCTGCACACATGTAAGTTCTATCATAGGTCATGTTAGTTCTATCATAATTCATGTCGTACCACGTACTAATTTACACCATGTTTGTTCTAGATGCAGCCATATTTTATTCTCTTTGGTCTAGTCTAGTATTAAATGTTAATGGTAAATATATTTTGTACAGCTTTGGTACTATGAGATGACAGGCATAAAGAAATATGCCCTCTTAGACACCTCCAGACCTCCAATGACAAATTGGGCATCAGGGAATGAGAAAATCGCATCTATGAGGATGCCGACAATAATTTCAAAGGCTAAGTCAGCGTCAATAACATTTGTCCATAGGCCTATTGCGGAGGTCGCTTCTCCAGGTCATGTTCATTCACTTCCCGCTGAACAGAGGGATGAAGGTCCCGCTGTACAGAGGGGTGAAGTTCTTCAGCAAAAGCGTCAGCCAAAGAGGAAGGCTTTCCGGGGAGAAACTACTAAGAACTTCTCAATAGGCTACGTAAGTATCCTGTTATGTTAAGTCGTACTCATTTCACACTAACTTGTAGAAAATATCCTAATTATGTTTAATCCTAATTAAAATTATAATCTTGTATCAATAACAGATCATGGCAAAGCATATTGACGTTGCTTTTGACGATGAAGAGGAGATCAATGTTCTTCCCATTGAGCAACAACTCACATTTTGGAGAAATTCTGCTAAATTTCTCAAGCGAATTCTTGTTGCTACAAAGCAGACCAAGAGAAAATATTGTAAAGAATTCATGATTAAGATCAACAGGCTTAACAGGATAATTGAAAAATATGGAAGACATGATGAGGTTATAGACCCGGTGCTGCTTAAGTCAAATATCAAACAGAAAATTTCAAATGAAATTAGGAAGAAGCGACGGGAAGCTCAAGAGGAATAGAAGTCCAAAACAAGCAGTGTATATAAGGAAGAGCCCACCATGCAAGAACATGTACATACGATTGTTGAAGAGGATGTAAGCATCCTGCTGACGATGAGGCAATAGAAGAGGAGCATGTTACTTCTCCAGGGGAGGGGGTATATAGTAAGGTTAACCAGACTGTAGATACTAAGGTTGAGGATAGTGTAAATAAGGAAGAGGAGCATATGGAAGATATTGTAGATAAGGAAGAGGAGCATATGGTAGATAAGGAAGAGGAGAATATGGAAGATATTGTAGATAAGGAAGAGGAGCATATGGTAGATGAGGAAGAGGAGCATATGGAAATTGAAAATTTTATTGTAGATAACAAATGTTTTGATGAGGATCCTGTTGATGGTGTAGATAAGGAAGAGGAGCATATGGAAGATATTATAGATAAGGAAGAGGAGCATATGGTAGATAAGGAAGAGCAGCATATGGAAAATAAAAATTTTATTATAGATAACAAAGGTTTTGTTAAGGATCCTGTTGATGGTGTAGATAAGGAGGAAGATATTGTAGATAAAGAGAAGGAGAATGTAGATAAGTTGGAAGCACAGGAGGAAGAGGATCTTGTGAATATTAAACATGATGTGGACAAACTTGTAGAAGTTCTATCTACCATTGTGGAAGCAAAGCGTAGACCACAGCCAAGAAGGGTAAGCAGGAGATCTAAATGGAAGAGGACACCATATACTGAAGGCAAAAGAAAGAAAAAGGAAAAAATTAGTATAGATATACTTGAAAGTCCTACACCAAAAGTAAAACTAGCTGACAAAGTTACTCATTTTTACCCCGATAATCAAATCCCCACTTTTGATGCGTTGAGTTTGAAGCCAATGACAGATGAAGAGGAAGCTCTATTGGGAGAGCTGAATAATGAGCTTCCAGACCCTACATTGTTTAACTTATGCATAATAGATAGCACAGGTGCTTTTGTACATAATTTAAAGATATCATCTCCCGTAGCAGAAAGACTCGACAAAGCTCAAATTGAGAGCCTAACCAAATTTTGTTCTCAGAAGATTCACATGTAAGTTTCAGTTGACTATTTATATGCTAATTCTCCACATATTAGTTCTAATTCATGTTAGTTCTAATTTATACCAGGAGATATAATGTTATAGTAACAACCAACAGCAGTATTAACAGGGAAGAGTTGTTATATGTGCTTCGTGGTGGCCACCTTGACGACAAGGTTAACATATACTTCCTTAATAGTTCAAATTATATTGTTTAAATTGAGTTTTAATGTTTCATAACCATTACAGGTGGAAGAAGCAGTTTTGGACAAGATTTGCCAGGAGGCATATGGCAAAGGATATGGAGTGGTATCAGTGTTCTTTCTTGTAAGAACATGCTATTCCTAATTTCACCACGTTAGTTTTGATTGAAATTCATGTTAGATCTTGTGTAATCCATGCTAGTTATACCATGATGAGACGTTAGTTCTAGTTAGCATCAATTTAGACCTATCATAAGTCATGTTATCAGATGTTCTGCAGAGTGTTAGTTCTAATCTGCACAGTATTAGTTCTATTCTGTAGCGTGTGAGTTCTAATCTGCACAGTGTTATTTCTATTCTGTAGAGTGTTAGTTCTAATCTGCACAATATTAGTTCTATTCTGTAGAGTGTTAGTTCTAATCTGCACAGTGTTAGTTCTATTCTGTAGAGTGTTAGTTCTAATCTGCATAGTGTTATTTCTATTATGTAGAGTGTTAGTTCTATTTTACACAGTGTTAGTTCTATTCTGTAGCGTGTTATTTCTAATCTGCACAGTGTTAGTTCTATTCTGTAGAGTGTTAGTTCTAATTAATACGGTGTTAGTTAGCCTTCGCAGCTCATGTTTGTTTTAATTTCAACTCAAACATGATGTGTTTGCAGCACTCACTCTATGGCTTGGAGGCGAACAATTACGAGCTCTTTTTGTCATTCATTAAGAAATATACCGCATTCTATATGGAGCATCTCTTGATCTCTTTGGTCAGGCACGATCATTGGCATTTTGTAGAAGTTGATTTTAAAGATAAAGTCGTCAAGCATTACAGCTCCGCTGGGCACGAAGCGTGGATGGAGCATGTTAATAAAATCATAAACTTCTTTGATGCCCATCATGCTGATTTTATTGAAGATA
The DNA here is from genome assembly GCA_022839385.1 of Asparagus kiusianus. Taxonomy (NCBI): domain Eukaryota; kingdom Viridiplantae; phylum Streptophyta; class Magnoliopsida; order Asparagales; family Asparagaceae; genus Asparagus; species Asparagus kiusianus. Next base: position 981,020 of record BQKN01066283.1, read on the forward strand.
ATGTGCACAAAATATTTAGATATCAAGCCATCAAATGCGAGCAACAAAGAGGATGGTTAGTTCGGATGTCTATATTGTGTTAATTGTGTTATAGTATTACAACGGACCGAAAATGTCTAATGAACTCACTCTACGTTGCAGCTTTGACTGCGGTGTGTTCGTCTACCTCTATATAAAAGTCATAATTGAAGGACGATCAACATTGCTGGTTAATCCTCCGAACGATATCCCTCAAGCTATGCGAGCAAGACTTGCCGCACAATTATTACTGGCTGGTTTTGAACAAAGATATAAAGAAGAAACAGTATACAGTGATGAATGATATGTTCATACAAATACAATAATATGTGTATATTTAAGTAATTGAAAATGATTGTTATCAGATTTATTGTTCTATCTGTACCATGTTCGTTCTAGTGATGCTCGTTAGTTCTAACTCATACAACGCTAGTTCTATTCTGTACCATGCTCGTTAGTTCTATCTCATAGCCTGTTCTAATTTTTAATTATTTAAGTTATCTTCAGACCTCCAGCTGCTCACTTCTTTCGAAGCAACTGTTCCATCACACTAACATATCACATCATATATTCGCGTGTTCCCAAGTCAATTAAATAAATTAATTAACTTAAATACCTAATACGAATTTCCATCAATAGTACGATCACCACCATTCTTCTACTGGCCCCAGCGTAGGCGCCTCTGCAAACCCCTCCCCTTGCTAAAACCGGCAACCCAGTGTCATTTATTTTCATCGTATACCCTCACAAATGGCTGGGGATCCTTTTTGTGTACACTGCCATAGGACAAGACATAGCTCTCGAGATTGTCATCATGGAATTACTGCTCGTGCCCCTCCGAGGATGCTTACCGTCCCGACCAACACCTCCAGCACCATACGGCATATTTCTTCTTGCGCCATCTTCAATCTTGATAGAGGCCGTCCATCTGTGCAGGAGCTCCGGGAGATGCTGGCCTACCACTTCAATCTTAGGACATGGCCCCATCAAATCAAGGAGGCGGCAGGGAACAACTTCATGGTGCAGTTTCCATCCAATGAATTTCTTGCCCAAGCTATTGAACTCGGTTTGATAGATATGGGCACATTTAAGGGCAGATTCCGCCATTGGAAAGAGGATCTAAGGCTAACAACGTTGCCCCAACCCTTTCTAGTATGGATTCACCTATTCAATCTCCCATACCACCTCTAGAATTTTGAATTTCTTCAATCTCTGCTCATTGGTATCGGTGAATGTGTCATGTGCTCCAGGGACGTCATAACACATTCTAACTTCAAAGATTGTAGAGTTCTACTCAAGGTTAGGGATTTATCTGAAATCCCTAAGAGGCTTGGGTTCCGTTACATCTCGCTGGTGGACGGTAGCGCCAGGGAAGGATACGCCATCACGCAGGTCCAATGCGGGGGGAATTTGGAGAGGGCTCAGGAATCCACACGACTCAACTTATGGCCCTAGCGTGCGCAGCCCTTTAGGACCGACCCCGAGTTAATTGAGGTTAATTGGGGTGGCAAACACATGGCGGTCGAGAGAGACCAATGGTAGCTATTTCTTCGTGACCAAGGGGTCGGGGGTGCCAATTCTCCGAGGTCTCTCCCGCCCGGCAATGTTCCTCTCCCTTTACACCCCGTCGTCTCCCACAGTAGCTCAGCGGAATCCAGTTCTCCTTCCTCAAAGCGCAGTAAGCCAGGACCTTCGAAAAGGAAGGCGAGTGACAGCGAAAAGGGTTTATTAGACCCAAGCCGATCCAGCGAGGGCAGCAACAAATGAAGACCTGGCATCATTGCGTGTTAGTTCTTGTTATATTTTGCTTATCCAGAAAACAGTTTGTTACAAATCTTAACCCAAATACAGAGAACCGTGTTAGTTCTTATATATTAGTATAACTAATGTTGTGTTAGTTCCAATCTGCATTCTTTTAGTTATATATTATACCAAGTTAGTTCTATTCCGTAGAGTGTTAGTTCTATTCTGTACAGTATTAGTTCTATTCTATAGAGTGTTAGTTCTATTCTGTAGAGTGTTAGTTCTATTCTGTAGAGTGTTACTTCTATTCTGCACAGTGTTAGTTCTAGTTTGTAGAGTGTTAGTTTTATTCTGCACAGTGTTAGTTCTATTCTGTAGAGTGTTAGTTCTAATCTGCACAGTGTTAGTTCTATTCTGTAGCGTGCGATGGTTTGTTAGTTCTATTTTATTACACGTTATATCTAATTTATACCACGTTATATCTAATTTATGTTAGTTCTATTTTATACCACGTTATAAACCTAATTTATACCACGTTATATCTCATTTATACAAAGTTAGTTCTAGTTTATACTAAGTTAGTTCTATTTTATACCACGTTATAAACCTAATTTATACCACGTTAGATCTAATTTATACCAAGTTAGTTCTAGTTTATACCAAGTTAGTTCTATTTTATAACACATTATAAACCTAATTTATACCACGTTAGATCTAATTTATATAAAGTTAGTTCTAATTTATACCAAGTTAGTTTATTTTATACCACGTTATAAACCTAATTTATACCACGTTATATCTAATTTATACCATGTTAGATCTAATTTATACCAAGTTAGTTCTATTTTTTACAACGTTATAAACCTAAATTATATCACGTTATATCTCATTTATACCAAGTTAGTTCTAATCTACACCATGTTATTTCTAATTTATACCAAGTTAGTTCTATTCCGTAGAGTGTTTGTTCTATTCTACACAATGTTAGTTCCATTCTGTAGAGTGTTAGTTCTATTCTGCACAGTGTTAGCTCTATTCTGTAGAGTGTTAGTTCTATTCTGCACAGTGTTAGTTCTACTCTGTAGTGTGCGATGGCTTGTTAGTTTTATTTTATTACATGTTATATCTAATTTATGTTAGTTCTAATTTATACCACGTCATAAACCTAATTTATACCACGTTATATCTCATTTATACCAAGTTATAAACGTAATTTATACCACGTTATATCTAATTTATACCATGTTAGATCTAATTTACTAATTTATACAAAGTTAGTTCTATTTTATACCACATTATAAACCTAATTTATGCCACGTTATATCTAATTTATACCACGTTAGCTCTAATTTATACCAAGTTAATTCTATTTTTTACGACGTTATAAACCTAATTTATACCACGTTAGATCTAATTTATACCAAGTTAGTTCTATTTTATACAACGTTAGATCTAATTTATATAAAGTTAGTTCTAATTTAAACAAAGTTTGTTCTCATTTTATACCAAGTTAGTTCTAATTTATACCAAGTTAGTTCTATTATGCACAGTGTTAGTTCTAATCTGCACAGTGTTAGTTCCGTTCTGTAGAGTGTTAGTTCTAATCTGTATAGTGTTAGTTCTATTCTGTAGAGTGTTAGTTCTAATCTGCACAGTGTTAGTTCTATTCTGTAGAGTGTTAGTTCTATTCTGTACAGTGTTAGTTCTATTTTATAGCGTGTTAGTTCTATTCTTCACAGTGTTATTTCTATTCTGTAACCTGTTCCGATCCAAGTCAGTTCTGCTTTATTACATGTTAGTACTATCTGATACTAAGTTAGTTCTATTCTTTGGCTTGTTACTCCTAGCCCCTCGAGCGCATCGAATAACTGAGATGTTAGTTCTATTCTTTGTGCGTGTTAGGCCTAATATGATAGTTGTTTTGTTACTTATAACTTTTTATCTAGTGTAAGCTGATGTTAGTTCCCGATTAACAAGAATAAACATTCAATCGGAAAAAAACAAAATATTTGTTGCATACTGGGACGAAAACACTTTAGCATATCAAACACTTAGTCAGCTATAGATTCATTACATGTTTTACGGTTATGACCTTCCATATGACATCGAGAACATTTTACTGGCCGCGTGTAAACAGTTCTGTTGTTGATACGCCTGGTTTTATTTCTCCCTTTCCTTTTTGTTGTAAGTGGAGGTAGGATCTGTATCTCATCCATTGACACGATGCGCTTCTCAAAGTCAGGGATATGGTAGAGGATTGGCTCGTAGCTTTTTTTAAAGGCTTCAACCGTCATAAACCAGTCACAGAACTGGTAGACATCCCTTTTCATAAACATAATGGATGCACATGCATGTTTGCATGGGACACGGGTTACATCTCACCCACGGCAAGTGCATGTTTTATTGTCTAGATCCACTTGACAAGATCTATGGGATTGTACCTCATATAATCCTGTGTGGGACTGACGAACCTCCAATGGATGGCCATTTTCCATGTTCTCTTTGAGAGCAAGTTCAGCTTTGGGGCAAAGAAATTGATTCCAGCTTTCAGCCATGACTCGTCGCTCATTCATACGAACCATAATCTGTTTACGTATGTGCTCTACCAGTTGAAGTATCCGTAGTAGCCTAGCCTCATGTATCCATTTGTTGAATGACTCTGCAATATTTGATGTAACGTGACCATATCTGAAACATAATAGGGAATTCGTCAAGCGGCTTATAATAGTCATGTAATGAAATAGCTTATAACTTACCTAACTCCAGGGAAAAATGCATTGGCCCAGTTTTCTGGAGCGTAGTTCATCACAATATTGTAAGCTCTTTCGTCAACCAGTCTAATGTCATCCATGTAATCGTTCCATTCTTCTCTAGTATATTTGTAACAGGCAGATTGCAATAGATTACCCAAGATCTGAGTATCTTTTGATTTGAATCCCAAATCCTTCAACTTTGTCCTGAAGTTCTCAACTAGATGCAACACACATCGAGAGTGTATAGAATCTGGAAAAAAATTCTCTAACTGCTTCTCTGATCCCCTTATCCGCATCTGAAATTATCACTAGCTTGTGTGGAGGGTTGTATGGATCTGGCCTTTCATAGAGAATAGACCACAAACCTACAAAGAGTTGTGGTTACCATACACGAATTATAGAGTTAGCAATGAATGAGTTAGAATTATCATAACCTGCAATAGAACTAACATATAGCTAGGGATAGAACTAACCTTATAAGAACCACTTCCAGTTAACGTTATTTTCCTAATCGCATATACAGTACGCCAATAGAAATATCCCCTGATTTCCATCATATGCTACGGCGCTTAGGAGTATGCCTTTGAATCGATCTTTAAGAAAGGTACCATCCAAAAATAAGAGTGGTCTACATCCGTATAAAAAACCATTTATGCAGGCGGCGTAGCATATGAATAACCTTGTAAACCTCCCCTCATGTTGTTCAACATGAATATAGCTACCTGGGTTTGTCTTCTTGACCTCTTCTACATATCTAGAGAATTTAAGATTAAGCGTTAGTACCAACATTGAAAAATTAGTATAATCAACGTCACATAAAGGAAATTAGTTTGTCTTTTGTTAGATATCATCTTCTATTTACCATCGTAATTGATCGTAGGACTCACGGGCATCACCATATAATTTCTCTTGTGCTCTTTCTTTACCCCCACCAAATCTTACTATAATCGACCCTAATCCCATACGAGCTTAGAAACTCCTTTTGAACGTCAATAGGCCATATATCCGGTCGAACCTTTAACGTGGGTTGTAATTGGATAGCAATGAATCGCCTTAAGGCTCTAGATTGACCAGCATTATTGTCATGCTGCCCACAACTGTGATTGTCCACGAACCTTTTGATTTCAAGTCTATTATCATTTTTCGGTGGAGAGGAAAATAACATCCACGGACAATTTTTGGGTTCCTTAAACCGACAAAACACTCGAATATGCTTCGATTCATTCTTCCCAAACTCGTATTCGAATTTTTTTGCCATAGAGTAGTATAGCAAGGTCAATCTTAACTCCTTCACACTTTCAAATCTTTGTCCCTCACCGGTTAAAGCTGTGTGCCACCAAACAGGAATCCTCTCTGATCTGCTAATCATGTCATCAATCGTCATGACATCATCTCCGGAAGGATTGTCATTGGGATTCTTATCTGGAGCACTTGTGGTCAATAACGCCGACGGGCCACAGTCTACACTTTTTGAGTTCAAACTGCACAAATAGTAAAGTATCAACAAATAATAGCAAAAGCTAAAAAGCAAAAACAACAATTGCTTGTTGTTAGAATCAATTATAACTAGAAAGAACTAACAATATAACCATTAGAGCTAACAGTGCATTGATTAGAACTGACATAATAGCTATTACAACAAACAATATAGCCATTAAAGGTTAGTTCTAATTTAACGAAGTTATTTCTATTTTATAACAAGCTATTTCAAAATTATACCAAGTTAGTTCTATTCTATAGAGTGTTAGTTCTAATCTGTACAGTGTTAGTTCCATTTTATAGAGTGTTAGTTTTAATCTACACAGTGTTAGTTCTATTCTGTAGAGTGTTAGTTCTAATCTGCACAGTATTAGTTCTATTCTGTAGAGTGTTAGTTCTAATCTGCACAGTGTTAGTTCTATTCTGCACAGTGTTAGTTCTAATCTGCACAGTGTTAGTTCTATTCTGCACAGTGTTAGTTCTATTCTGTAGAGTATTAGTTCTAATATGCACGGTGTTAGTTCTATTCTGTAGCGTGTTAGTTCTAATAATATGCACAATGTTAGTTCTAATCTGTAGTGTGTTAGTGTCAGTTCTAACTGATGGCTTGTTAGTTCTATTTTATACCTACATTGTCTAATTTATACCATGTTATATCTAATTTATAACAATTAGGACTAACAATATGGGAACTATAGTGGAACTAGCAATAACTCTAGTAGAACTAACAAAATATCGATTAGAACTGGCAAATAAAACATTAGAACTCTAGTGTGGAGCATAACAAAGAACTGTTTAATGACAAATAAAACATTAGAACTGAAGTACAGTTAAACCTAGTATAAAACTAACAAGAAGACGATTAGAACTTAAGTTAATTGATTTTACAGTTAACCTACGTGTCTTGTCGGACTTGCTCGTTTTCCTGTTTATTCGAAGAATCATCTCCTTCTTTAAAAGCTTGCACGTGAGCCTCTTTCAGTCCAAGATTATGGCAATGCTCCACCATTGACGTCAGATCACCATCGTTCTCAATGAGAAATTTTAAGCTTCCAACTGTTTCATCTTCGTATACCAAAATTAATGACTCGTATGGAAGATCTAACATCTCTGCCGCATCAAACTTGAGATCCAAGATGGTGGTTGAATAATTAATCTTCAAGAATACCGCTTTATTCTGCGAAGAGACAATGCAGATGATGTCCTTTTCAGCCATTTTGAAGGGATAGTAAGAGTAATGGAGAGAGTTATGGAGAGAATTTTGGTTTGAGGAGGAGGAGTAATGGAGAACTAACTAGTTATTGCTCATGATGGAGTAAAAAAATGGGGAAATTTCCCTCCATTTCCCCCATCATATCGCATTAATGAGAAGTGACTTCTGTTGTTCGGGACCAGGACTCATCTGGGGAAGAAAGAGAAGGGCAGTTTCGGTTTTTTTTTTGCAAAATACGATCTGCTTTTAGCATAAAGCTGACGTTGATTGGGCTTAAAACATTAAAGCCAATTTTTTGGGGCTATTCCACATAGGGCAAAGTACAATGGGGCTAGTCACACGAAGTTCCCACTTTTGGGGCCTGGACACATTTTTCCATTTTCTTTTTGAGGAAGGGTTTTATTGTGATTCGCTATTTGCACGATGAGGGAGTCTACATCTCTCAACAGTAATGCTCGAGTGCGTCTAGCACCGATATTCAGGGTTGGGCATGGGGCCGGTTCAAAACCGTGGGCTGGACCGGCCTAATCAGGTTTGGGTCTCAACCCGACTCGCCCCACATCGGGTCGAGCCTAGCCGGGCTCATAGTAGTGACAGTTCATAGGTCGGGGCTGGGTTTTGATCTAGACCCGAGGTCAAAGAAATAGGTCTGACACCCTTTAATTATAAATATTTATTTTGTTTAGTAAAATATAAATGGACCTCAGACAGACATGTATTCCTTCAAAGTCCGAATTGACTATATTTTTATGTTTGCGATGTTTTTTTTGTGTGATGTATATGTGTGTTTTTTTTAATAAAGAGTTTGAAATAGGGAAAAAATAAAGTAAATATAATTTTACAAATACAAATGCAAAGTTAATATAGTTTAGAAATAAAAAATATAAAAAGGTCGAAAAACCCATGGGAACTCATAAGTCGACCCATTGGTTGTGGGCCCAACCCGACCCGGCTTGGCCCGCTCCTAGGCGGGTCGTGGGTCGGGCTGGGTCTAATACCAGACCCAGGATCAGAGAAGCAGGTCATGCCCATTCTGACCTGCGCGGGCTCGGATTAGACCCGGCGCAGCCTTGAACCCCAGGACTAGGTCACGGGCCTGAACCGGCCCGACCCCCGCCCACCCTTACATATATTTTGTTTATTTCAGCCTTCACATATTAATTATTAACGATAGTTCAATTGAGCAATAACGACAACAACACACCAAACCCACCATGCAAACTAATTTTTAAATTATATTACGAAACTGAAAAATCACTTCCAGAGGATTTCTTATGTTCGACCTTAGCACCATAAAGCAAATAAAAGTTCAAGAAAATCTCAAATTACGCATTCAATTCATCACCATCATATCAACAACATAAAATCCAATATAAAAAATCTAAGATCAAAAGTAGTTTCGAGTTATACTTTACTGTGTAAAACCGTTGATCCGCAGAAGTTGATCAAAAATCTCAGTAGATTCGAGCAAGATCAATAACCAAAAACACCAAAAGAGCAAATCAAATACCGATAACCCCCAAATAGATCAAATCCGAACAAATAGTGGAGTTCCAAACAAGATCAACAACCAAAAACCCAACAGTGTTCCATCATCATAACCGAATCCATTATCAAAACCATGAATGAGTTAGGTTAAGGGGTGGATTAAGAAGCCATCAAAGTGAAATGGGGACGGGAGCAACAACGGGGTGCAAATAGTTTCAGGGGGGAAGAGAATTGGGGGCGTAAGCCATAGCGGGACGGGAAAAATTTGAGGGGGATAGGAATTGGGGGCAAGAGTGAGAACGAGAGGGTTGAGAAAACCCGAAGCACAATTCGTGAAAATCAAATGGGGATGTGAATTAGGGTATGGGTTAGTTATATTATTTTTAATAGCAATTGTTAGATTTCTCATCAATTTCAGTCCATTTTTATAGGAAGTTGATTTCTATAAAATGGGGTCCTTTTCCCTAATTAATAGAAAATATTTCTATAATTTTTTTTAACCAAACATAGTTTATAGAATATCCTCACGACTGTAGCAACTTGCATAATGTTACTAACTTAGAGCTTTTTTCACTACATCTTATAACTGAGGGTATTTATGTGCTACAAAAGTAAAAATATAGGATATGTGAGTCCTTCTTTTATAAGATGAGATACATTTATGTCATAAAAATAGTATAGCTTATCTATACTACTTATAAAAGAGAATATTCATATCATAACTTTTGATATTTTTTTTACCCTTTCATTTTGTTAATGGTTTATATGATCACATAGTCAGTTAGATCCAAGATAGGATCGGTTTGTTCAGTATTGAAGAGGGACTGCTTTCCTCTCTGACTTTATGTTTGTTTCTTGAGTTAGGTATCTGAGGAATCCGTACAAGTAGAAATTCATGAGAGGGCAGGGATTGGGTCTCCCGCTGTACCTCCAACGATCAAGTTAGCTGATGAACTTGAATGGGGTCAAGAAAGAACTGTGTGTTCTTGTAATTGTGCAATATATGCATTTGAGGATCAGATTTGTGAACCCCTTTGATGTTAAAATTAGTATATGTATTTATACTCAGTGCATAAGGGATAGATTAGTCACTTCGGTCGAGCACAAAAGGGCGGTGGCGAAGTTTGTGTTGGTAGCTGAGTGAGCCTCTATTTTACAGGTGTCGGTTGGCGACTGGAGGGAGGATCTCCTCAGCATTAAATGAGAAGTGAGAGGGAGTATACCGGTGGCCCACATGGTCCGATGAGTCATAAAGGCTGTTGGGGTTAAAGGCATGATGATGTCTGCTAAGCATTAAATATGATGTGGACACGTTGTCAGCGATTATAAGTTCGAAGTAGAAGTTATCATTTAGCTTCGTCGAGAAGTAACGTCTTTCGAGTCGTCCTCGTGAGGCGTTAGTCGAATGGCCGAGTGGACTCCTGGTGAGTCGTCTTCGACAAGAAGGTCGACCAGTACCGATTTTTGAGTCGACATGAAGGAATATCGACTAGTCCAGTCGGCTAAGTCGGACTCTGAATTGGGTTCGGGCCACCAAGTTGATTGGGGCATTGATTGTTGTCACGCCCCACTTCCTAAAATACCGGGGAATCAGGACGTGAACAAGCCCGTGACGTATTAGACTGAGGAGAGATAAGTGCTAGACCTCTTCTTCTCAATCTAATACGCTAAGCGTCCAAAAATAAAACAATGCGAAGTCACAGGTCCCCGATCACAGATTAGCAAGAATATAATGAACAACACAAGACAGAAAGATCCATATCACAAATATAATATCATCACAGGCATAATATTCGGGTCCACATGCCCTTACACAAGACTATCTGAACGAAATACTGGAAAATATAAAATACAATAATCCAGCAGAAAGAAATGCTATAAAAAGAAAACTAAGATCAAATAACTAAGCTTCAGCTTCTTCTGCTACACCGTCTTCAAGGCACTCCTGCTGAGAATCATCTGGCTCCTGTATGGCTCCGAACTGAACCTGTCAGTCTCTTAAATCTGACGTACACCAGAGAAAACAGGTGTACATCAGCGTGTAGGGCACACGGTAAGATCCCACTTGGAAAAATAATAATACAATCGAATGACCAATGCAAGGACAATAATAACAAATAAAAACATGCAGCTGAAATACTAACAAGCTAGATATAATCCATCACTAGAGTATAACAATCAGGAGAAAACATAAACATCCGAGTAACAAGATCATACAGCTAGCCATCCTATAATCATCCACATAACAATGTCATACAACTAGATGAAATTAATATTTAAAAATCTACAACTCGAAACGTAGTACGTCGAGTGAAATAATCCAAACAAGGAAACCCTCATGTATATACCATATGTCTCAAATTATAGATAATTAAATATTAATCCTAATCTATGTATGAAAGAAAACAACTAGCCATCCTATCAAAACTCACTGGTCCCTATCTCACCCAGAGTCAGCGTTCATATTCTCGAATAACCGGCTGATCACAAATCACAAATATCCCAACTCCTCAGACCCACCCCGGTGACTACACAAACTTTACCGGCACGAGCCCGGAATACAACCACAATCACAAATATCTCAATCCTCGGACCCACCCCGGTGACTACACAAACTTCACCGGCGCGAGCCCGGAATATAACCACAATCACAAATATCTCAACTCTTCAGACCCACCTCAGGCCGACACAAGGCACTGGCGCGAGCCTGGAAATAATCAACAATCACAATGTCACTGCACCTCAAACCCACCCCAGGCCGACACAAGGCGCTGGCGCGAGCCTGGAAAGCAACCACAATCATAAATATCTTAACTCCTCAGACCCACCCCGGTGACTACACAAACTTCACCGGCGCGAGCCTGGAATATACATCAACAATCCCAACTGCTCATATGGACCAAGACTTCTCATCCCAATTCTCGTAATTCCAGGTTAACTACACACAAGGTTCTAGATCCTAACGGTCTCATACAAGTCACTATATTCATGAACTCCTAACAATTCTCAATCACAACAATAAACAATCAATGCAACTAATCATGTACAATAATATCATAGCATATCAGATAATCAAAATAAGAATTATAACCATAAACAACATCTACATAATTTAGAAAATAATCTTTTTCTAAATTAATTTATTTTAAATTATTTCGCTTAACAATTAATCTAAACAAATTCATTTTCCAAAATAAATTCTTTTAAATTATTATAATTATCTAAAAATGATTATTTTGCCGAACTAAATTCTTTTAATTCATTATAATTATTCTAAAAATATCATTTATCATATTACCATGATATAATTAATATGCTTCAGCAAACAATCACACGCAGATAAATACGTCACAATTAAACCACGCAAACGATTCATAATAATATAAATATTCAACTACGAAACAAGGAGAGCAGGATCTTGCCTACGAGACCGTAGGGCCTGTCGACGATGTGACAACGTCGATGTGGGTGTTGTCCGACGGATCTGAAGGGAGGGCAGTGAGGAAGGCGACGGTGTGCTCGGGTGATGAGGGAGAGGAGCAGGGGGCTGACGAGGGGTGGTCGAAGGGGTCGCTGAGGACGGCGAACGGTGGGTGGGTTTGAGCGGCTGCAGGAGGCTCGAGAGGGGCTGTCGGCGCGGCCTGGAGGGGCTATAGGTGGGTGGACGGAGGAGGGGAGGATCTGGGGGCGGTCAGGCGGCGGAGGTGGTGTAGCCGAGGGTGGAGGTGTTGGTAGTGTAGGCCGACGGTCTGGAGAGCTGGCGGCGGGGCGGATCTGGCGCGGGAGAGGGTTGTGGGTGGTTGGCACTGGAGTTTGCCAGTAGCGGGATAGGCTGGGAGGAGACCGTGGGTGGCTGGTTGAGGACGAGGACACGGAGGCGGAAGCTGGCAGCGGTGGGGTCTCAGGCGGCGGCGGCCACGGCGAGATGGGGCATGCTCGCGCGAAGGTGGAGCGACGAGAGGGGGCGGGAGGCGAGGTAGGGACGGCGGTGGTGGCTGTGCAGGGTTGGCGTCGAGCCTAGGTAGGCGGCGGCGAACAGAGTTGCGGTGAGCGGGGGAGAACGATAGAGAGAGGGAGTTGATGATGGTGGCGGCGGGGTTTTCTCGTGAACAGGAGAGAGAAGAGAGAGAGAGAGAGATTATTTATATATATAGGTAATTTTATGGTTTAGGGTTAAATAAGTTAAAACAAAATTAATTAAAAAATAACTAATGATATTTAAAAATCAAAATAAATACGGGATAATTATCTACAAATAAAAACGTACCTATTGTGCTAATACAACAGTTGATACGAAATAGTAGAAATATTCACATATTGTATAATTAAACAAGAATAATTAATAATAAAAATATATTTACTTATATTTAAAATTAAATAATTATGAAATAATTATTTACAAAGTAAAACGTACTAGTTATACTAATACGATAGAAAATATGTAACAGTAGAATAATTCAACAAATTATACCAAAAACACGTAATTAATAATATCATGTATTATATGAAATAATTTGTAATAATATTAATAATACAAAATAATACGTAATAGTACTGATAACATAACAAATTAATTCTAGAAAATTTTACTGCATAAAATAAATTTATAAATATTAAAATTATTTAAATAAACATATAATCAGATTTTTAAATCATAGAAAATTGTAGAAAATTGAGAAAAATACAAATACTCTTTTAAAATTAATAATTAAATATTTTAAAATACTAAAAAATTATTTTAACTAGTATTAAAATTCCTGGTCCTTACAATTACGGAAATTCATCTGTCTGTTACTTGTTAATAAATTGTATTTCGACGAGTGGGAACACCATAACACATTTTTTTATAACTCACAGTTGTACCATTTTTTATAAAAGTAATGATCCATAACATCTCATTAACTATGCACATCTTCATTGTCTCAAAATATTTAGTCAATCACTAGAATATATTAATAATTTATAATGATAATAAACTTCATAAATATTTATAATTTACTATAAAGAATTATTAATTATATAAAGTAGTAAAATTATTTATTTAATAAATTATTGTATATAATTGTAATTATTAATAATAGTATAAATAAGGATTGATTCTTTATGCTGTAAAGAATATAACCTTGTTCAATAATTAATATCGTTTTAGTACTGGATCCTTAAAATTTATGAGACATATACTTTTCTCTTAATTTTCCCAAAATATTTGTTCATTCACTAGAATATATTGATAATTTATAATGATAATAAA
>BQKN01066283.1:995364-1022587 GCA_022839385.1 Asparagus kiusianus
CAATATTTTTATATAAAGTATTTTTTCGTAAATAAAAATATTTTTAATTATAAAATCTAGTTTTTTATTATTTAGACGATGTTAATTATCAAACAAGGTAACATTCTTTACAACATAAAGTCATATAATATAATTACGACCCAAAAATCACTAAGTATTAATATTCATTAAAATGCTGGCACGTGTCCCTGCACATAATCAAATAAATCCCTAATCGAGACGACTCAAGCTATTTTCACAGCCGATTCGATCGGCCGACAATTTGCGCATCTGAATCAAGAGGCGGTACTTGTTAGCCAGTCTACCAGATCGACCCGTACTCAGCCTACTAATCAGCCGACAACTCATGCAACTGAGTCAAAAAGAGGTTCTAGTTGGCCCTTGACCAAACAAATAGAGAAATGATAATTATCTCAAAACCCTCGGTAGCTGATTTCCCCTGCATTAACTGCTCTGACAAATCATCATTACTCTAGCTCATATAGTCATATAACTCATCAGACCTAGTCAGCGCTAATCACCTACTATTGTTCTTTTATTATATGACCACATGAATCACCCTATTCCATGACCGACACCTGGAAGATGATTGCTGATTCATCTGCCTAGCTAGACCCGGCCCAAGTTACCTCTTTGCCCTTTCAATCCACTATAAAACAGAGCAGCATTGCATGTGCTAAGGGTTAGTTTTTTCAAGCAATTTTGAATTACCTTATCTCTATATTTCTCACTCAAGATCAATTACTGACTTGATCATTGGAGGAATAACCGGAGATCCTAACTTCGCTCTCTTACGAGCTCGTTATGTGCAGGGAAGAACAGCAAATCCCAGAACCTACCATTTGAAGGAGTTTGAGGACCTAACACTCTCATAATCCTCACATAAACCCCTTGTTTAATAACTGACATTAACAGTTTGGTGCCCATCGTAGGGCCGTACTTCAACCACGATGTCTAGTTTTTAGCACCCTAGTAGGCCTGTCCACCCAGTCCCTAAAGAACCACGTGCGAACTATGTTACTCAAGCCCAGGTGGAGAATCCACTAAGCGGATCTCTCTATCTTTCCAGCAGCAGTTTATGGCTTTCACTAATGAATTTCTCAATCGAATTCATCCCTAACAACTTTCCTCATCACTGGCTCCACCACTTTCAGCAAGCTAATCCTTGGCCGCTCCTCCACCACCGATGGGGCAGCCGTTGGTCCCTCCAACGCCTATGTATGCCACGCTCATCATAGAGACTATGTTGAGTATATGTCTCCTCAGCCACACCATCAAGCTCGCTTTGTGGAACCTCACCGGCATTATCCGTAGTTTGTAGAAGCCACAGGAGAGAGTCCTAGTCCTGGTCATGATGACCGAAGACACGCCGCTGGAGGAATATCACAAGGCCCTAGGCAGCAGCATGCAGCTCCAAGCCCGTCAACCACAAATGTGACATCATGAATGCCTCTTGTAAGAAATTTAATACACCTCTAGTGGAGAAGTACAAGGGTGAAGGAGATCCAACTGAGCATGTCCATAACTACTATGACATAATGACCATGTTGCAACCATCAAAGACAATCATTTGTAGGTACTTTCCCATCACTTTGACAGGGAGCGCTAAACTCTGGTGGAATTCCCTGGTGAACAAGTCCATTGATAGCTTCGAACAGCTCAGCCAGAAGTTTGTGTATTACTTTTTGGCTGATACCAAGCAGAAGTTGTCTCCCCATATATTAATACAAATAAGGTAGGAGCCTGGAGAGAGCCTGCGAGACTACATCAAGGGGTTCCAGGTCAAGAGGTTAGAATTTGATGACCATGGGAGTGCATTCTCCATGTCAGCCATCATAGCTAGCGTACAGGACATCAATCTTCACGGTCTTAACTGCCTTTTTGGGCCCTCAACTACCCACTTTTCTCAGCCTTTTCTTCTTCTTGACCTGAACAGCTGAAGGCGTCGACACTGCTGGCCTAGTGGCTATCTCGGCTACCTGATCATGAGCCACCACTACTTCCTTAGGTGCTAGATCCTGGTGGCGGTATTTCACTGGCCTCATCTAAGGCCCTTTATGAGCCCCCTCCTGAACCTCAGCTAACAGGGTCCTCGGCGCCTTGATGTTTCCTCGAAGGTTACCAAAGTCACTCTCACTACATCCTCAGCAAAAGGAGGCTCGCAAGAGATACCGACTTCTCACAAGATCGAGTTGTCGAGTAAGGCTTCCATCTTACGAGAACCTGAGTACATGTTTGCTCCAGTACCCGTCTCTCGATACTGGACAATGGCCCCACCTTTAGAGCCTCCCTATATATTTCGGGCCAGTCCAAGTAGCCTAAGTTCGAGTAGTTTCTCGACCTTCCAGCTTTGTTAGACTCATGGTGATCGGTGACTATCTTGTATCCTCCAATACCTGAAGGTGGAAATGTGCTTCTTGCTGATGAACCTTAATGATAATGAGGTCATTGAGCAAATTCAAGGTTGGGTCGACTCCAAATAAATGACAAATATCGACAAACCCCACCAGGGTAGCAATTGAATTTGACTTCATCTGCATCATTGATATTTTCAAAGCCTCAAAAACGCAATGGAGAAAGGGATGCAGTGGTAGACGTAAACCATATTCCAAATGCCTTATATACAACGGAGACTAACTTGCATTGTGGTCGAAGACCGACTGGGACTTCGCTGGTGCTGTCAGAATGAATGCCTCTAGAATGTTGAACCTCTTATGCAGTGCCTTCAACTGTAGCACCATCACTCTAGAGTGAAACTTCTCTAACTGGCTCTATCGAATTGTAAGCGCAGAAGCCGCTGGAGTCACCATCGGAATCATTCTGAAGATCACTAGAAAAGAATATGAAGAGTCGGAGTCTTTTGCGGTTTAGGTTCAAGGATCTTTGAAAAGCAGTACCTTCCCCATACCACAACAGCCATATTCATAGGTAGACTCAATTAAATAGCTATCAATATCTCAATGGTTGACACAGCTCTAAACCAACAGTCGAGATTAACCCTGAAATCCAAAGCAACCACTCCAGAATCGAGCCACCCCCTACCTTAATTAGCCCACACTCAGGCACAAAAGAAGAGGTGACATCAACCAAGAATTATCCTTCAGCATCAGCAACATTAGATTCAAAATGACTTCTCAGTCACCCCTCATTATTGCACCCCATGACTCGACAAACCATGATTTCATTTGGACCTAGCCTATACCGATTCCAAATGAAATGGGTCAACTGTTATGACCCAAAAATCACTAAGTATAAATATCCATTAAGACGTTGACACATGTCCCTATACATAATCAAACAAATCTCTAACCGAGATCACTCAAGCCATTTCTGTAGCCGATTCGATCGGCCGACAACTTGTGTAGCCTAATCAAAAGGTCGTACTTGTCGGCCAACCCACCAGATCGACATGTGCTCGGCTTATTGATCAGGTGACAACTCACGTAGCCAAGTCAAAAGATGGTGCTAGTCGGCCCTTGACCAAACAAATAGAGAAACAATAATTATCTTGAAACCCCTGCTAACCAACTGCCCCTACATTAACTTCTCTGACAAATCATCATTACTCTAGCCCCCATAGTTTTTATGACTCATCGGACCCAGTAAGCGTCAAGCATCTGCTGTCATTCCCTCATTAAATGACTAGATGAATCACCCAATTTTGTGGCCGACACCTGGAAATGATTGTCGACTTATCTGCCTAGCTGGACCTGGCCCAAGTTACCTCTTTGCCCTTCCACTCCACTATAAAAGGGAGCAGCATTACATAGGGTAAGGGTTGGTTTTTTAGGCAACTTTGAATTACCTTATATCTACATTTCCCACTCAAGATCAATTACTGACTTGATCGTTGGAGGAATAACCAAAGATCCGAACTCCGCCCTCTTAAGAGCTCTTTATGTGCAAGGAAGAACAATAAACCCCAGAACCTGCCATCTGAAGGAGTTTAAGGACCTAACACTCCCATAATCTTCACATAAAACATTGTTTGATAACTGACATCAACAAATATTAAGAATTATTGTCATTGTTTAATTAATGTTGTAATAGAATATCTACATAACATACATATTCAATAATATAAATGGTTTAATTGTTTCAATTGTGTTACTTAAACTAGTGATTACATTATTATTTAATAATTGTATTGTCAAATAAATTGTCTAATAACATAATAATAAGGAAATTTAAATAACTACTAAATGTATGTTAATAATAGTATAAATAGTATAATAGTATAACTTAATTTTTTAAATAATTTTGTAATAAAATAATTTTATAAAACATTTATGTATAATTTATTAGATAATATAATATTAAATACAAAAAATATATCCACGTGTAAAGCTTTTACTAGTGTAAATAAAAAATGATTCGAATTAGAGGTGATATAGTGAGAGTGTGATGATCCTACTGTGAAATTAGAAATGCCCTTCTCTTCCCCACATAATTCATACAACATGATTTAGCCGTCGTAAAAAGGGGGCCGCATCGAGCGGCTGAGTGCATAGGAACCCTCCCATCACCTCGAGTCCGAGGCTGGCTACACCGAGTTTTTCGACGACCGAGATCGACAGTTTGAGTGCACCGGTGTCCCGGCCCAGCGTCGAGTCATCCAGCCTCATGGCCTCCTCATCCCGTCATTCCTCAATGCTCCGAGACTGTTTTATATTGTTCGAGGTCGGAGGATATCAGGCGTCGTTATGCCAGGATGCCCCAGAACTTTCTAGTCGTTTTGGAGGGTGAAGATCGGATGAGAGGCAAAAGAGAGAGAAGTGGGGATAGGCATCAGAGGATAAATAGGTTTAGGGACAAATTTTCAAAACAGTCCTCTTTGAACTTTTATTCTAAAAAAAGACCTATTTCGAACTTATTTTCAAAAACCGACCTGGTTTTAGCCTTGGCGTTGAAACCAGGTCGGTTTTTGAAAATATTTTTCCGAAACTTCACGGGAGTTGAACTCCCATGAAGTTTAGTAGATTTTTAACTAGCTGCTAAGACTTCATGAGAGTTCAACTCCCGTGAAGTTTTATTGCTTAAAACAAACTTCACAGGGAGTTCAACTCCCATGAAGTTTGTTATAGTGTAAAAACTCCACGGGGGTTCAACTCCTATGGAGTTTTAGTCGAATTTTCCAGAGAATCGCTCTCTGGAAAATTAAGACTGTAACTCCACGGGAGTTGAACTCCCGTAGAGTTTGACCACCCCTATATAAGGCGCAGACCCGTGAACTCATTCCCAAACCAATCTCTCAGCTTCCGCACCCTAAACCCTAGACCCTCTCTCCCTCGTCCCCCGCCGTCGCTGTCCCCAGTCCCCCCACCGCTGTCGCCCCTAGTCCCGACCACCGGAGTTGATTGTTCTCATCGCTGTTGTCGTCGGAGTTCACCGAAAATTAGCGCATCGACAAATTGAAGGTAAAATTTCTTCTATATTCTCACTATTTCATAGTAATTACATGTAAAAAATTAGATTTTAGAAATTAATTGTGGATTATTTATGATTTTTGTGAAGAAAAATTAAATAATTGTGTGGATTTAGAGGAGAAATTATCAAAAATATAAAAGTTAGTGTTACTACATATGTTTGACATCGATATATGAATTTGGTTAAAATTATGGATGACTAAAATTGATATAGGCCTTAATTGTAAGTAATATTTTTTAATATTTTTTCGTGTAATATTGATCTTGAATTTTTTATTCTTCAGAGGTAATGATGAACGATCAAATCGTAATTCTTTGTTCATATGATGGGAAGATTAACTATCTTGAAAATAATATATCTGTTTATGAAGGAGGTGTGACAAGATCATTGTTTATAACAAAATTATGTACTTTCGATGAATTGGTTAATGAATTACACAAACTTATATTAACTAACTCACGTGATTATCACCTTAATATTATTTGCAATTATCCTGTTATAGGGAACAGAACAAGTGATATTCAAATACCAAGTGACTATGATATGTGTCTCATTGGAGTGTACACAACGAGAAGCATTCGATCGAATTGTTTATTAAAAAGCATCAGAGGAATTTGGGCAAATCGTTGAATCACAACAAAATGTACTCCTGCATGTTGGAGGACCTTGAAGTTGACTCCGTCGGATTTTTATCTCCGCAACAAGATGAAGGTTGGACACAATCATAATACACGAGTGGTCCTTCATTTGTGGGCACTTCAAATGCTTTCGATACTAATATGGCCCATCAAGAAGATAATGAAAGTGTGAAATCCGAGAATGGTGATGAAGAAGATAGTTTACAAATTAATAGCATGACATTGATAGATCGTGATGAAGGGGACAACCAACACATTGACGGATGTTATACTAATAATGAGTATGTCGTCTTAGAAGATATGCCGCCTGATGAACTTCAAGGAGAAGAATGAATTGATAACTCTATGATGGTAAGTATTCCTATTAGCACTAATAGCGGTGATGATGTACAAGGCGGGGACTTCTCATTTATGAAGGGGGATCTTTTTAAAAGTAAGGAGAAATTGATCCATGCACTTCGCTCGTATGCTATTGCAAAAAATGTCAAGTTTAGGCTAACAAAAAATAACACAATAAGCTATAATGTAGTTTTTTTTAATTGCAAAGATGGCGAAGACGAAGATAATGGTGGATACTACGACGACAATGTGAAATGTCCTTAGAAGCTTAATTCACGCTCGGGTGTAAGAGTAGGCAGATATTTTAAAATCACGGCATGCAACGGACTTCACACATGTAGCAATCCTCAATTAGAGATGAATAACAAGCATGCGTCCTCTTCTTTTATATATTGATTGATTTTACCGTATCTAAGGGAGGATCTTGATCTAAGACCGAAAGATATTCGTCTTTTAGTGCATAAAGCGACTAATTTGGAGGTATCATACAATAGTGTTGGAATGCTAGGAGGAAGGCGATGATAAAAATATTCGAGGATTAGGACAAATCTTATGAGATCTTATCACATTATCTTGAAGCACTCAAAAGAGAAAAATCCTAGGACTGTCTTTGAAGTATCATCGGACCCTCTTGATGGGGGAGAGCGACAGTTCACAGGTGTATTTTGGGCATTTGGGCCTTGTATTGAGGGGTTCCAATATTGACGTCCTCTTCTTAGCATTGATGGCGCCCACTTATATGGTAAGTACAAAGACGTTTTGCTTGTTGCAACCGGAGTTGACGCAGTTGGCGGGTTGTTTTCTTTGGCGTTTGCAGTGGTTGATGTTAAAAACACAGAGAATTGGGTGTGATTTTTTTGCATGTATTAGATATCATATCCCTAGTGTGGGGCCACAGCCAATTACATTCATATATGATAGGATGAAAGGAATTTCAAGCGCACTCCAACGATATTTTTCGTTACCACATGCACATCGTTATTGTCTATGACATATTAGGGACAACTTCAAGAAGAAGTATGGAAACGATCAGGTTCAAGATCTTCTTTGGCAAGTCGGTTGTGCAGCAGAAAAATTAGTTTATGATTAAATACGAGAGAGGATTAAGTTCATTTCACGAGCTGCACAAGATTGGATCGAAACTAGTTTGGGACCATGTTGATAAGTGGGCTTTATGTGAAGATGACGGGAAACAATTTTGTATGATGACTATGAACGCTTCTAAAGAGTTTCAATGGCGTGCTTAGAGGAGCACGCAGTATGCCGATATAGTCACTAGTTACTAAAATATTTTACAGACTTAATAAATTCTTTCTCCGACGTCGCATACTTGGTGAAAATATCCACTCAGAGCTCACACTGAATGTTGAAGAAATGCTAGCGGCTCGGATTATGCAAGCTCGATCCTTTCATCTCGTAAGATATAATTTTAATGAATGGGAGGTCATTGAGGGAATATCACATAGAGAAAGTCGCACTTACAAAGTTAATATGTTAGTGGATCACACATGTATGTGTATTTATAATATACTACAACTACAATGGATTCCTTATTCACATGTTGTCGTGGCTTGCTCTGATCTATAGGGTAGTGTGAGGATTTCACATTATAAATTCGCCATGGCTTGGTATTCTACTTATAACTATCAACAAACGTACAAAGAGTGTTTTCGTCCACCATATGATAGTCGACATTGGACACAAGACGGGCCATGGATATTACCTCCTTTGTATAAAAGGTCGGCGGGGCGTCCTCGTACCATACGAATCAGAAATAGTATGGATGATGGTAGTGAAGGAATTAGGAGGAGAAATAAGTGTAGTAGATGCGATCAACCGGGCTACAACAAAAATAGCTGTCCAGCTAGGATTAGGTGTTGATTTGTAATATGTAGTGTTTGCACTATGTTTGTTCCCGTATGACATTCGTAATTGTAATTTGTAGCATTTCATACTATGTTTGGGATCTAATTTTAATGTTTGGTTTCAAATTATTCCTTGTTCACATTGCACATTCGTTTGTTGTAATATGTTTTTTATATATGACTAAGTCAGCCATTCAACTGAAATATCTAACACATTGTACATTGTCTTCTAATATTTTAATCTCAGATATATTCATTATGGATTCGGGACTGATATATTCCGATATTTTGTACCTCTAGGAGAGTCATTGTTCAGACCATATTGGCTTGGGATAGGTAAAATGTGGTTGGTATATATATTCCTTAGCATTGACACTAATTTTAATTTTTCTCAATATACTTAATCAATTTTGTTTGACGTGCAGCCCGTACCAAACATTTGTGGAGCTATTTTGGGTTTTGTGAGCTTATTTTGTTAAAATTTGTAACTTTTATGAATTTTTAAATACTATACTTTTGTGGATCAATTATTGTTTATATATGTACTCTTTGTGAGTATTGTTTGATTCGTGTTTAATTCATGGTTGAATTATGTATATATTGTTGTAATTCAATGTATATGAGATCAATTATTATTAACAGGTAAATATAACATATATGAGTTACGTTACGTATATAAAGAACATGCACAGGCTGCTGTGCATGTTTTGTAAAACCTGCAACTCTACGAGAGTTCAACTCCCGTAGAGTTACAGACATAATTTTCCAGAGAGCGATTCTCTAGAAAATTTGTCTGAAACTCCACGGGAGTTGAACTCCCATAGAGTTTTTGCATTGTAACAAACTTCACAGGAGTTGAACTCCCATGAAGTTTGTTCAACCAATAAAACTTCACAGGAGTTAAACTCCCGTAAAGTTTGTTTTAAGCAATAAAACTTCACGATAGTTGAACTCACGTGAAGTTTTAGCAGCTAGTTAAAAATCTGGTAAACTTCACGGGAGTTCAACTCCCGTGAAGTTTCGAAAAAATATTTTCAAAAACCGACCTGGTTTCAGCACCAGGGCTGAAACCAGGTCGGTTTTTGAAAATAAGTTCGAAATAGGCCTTTTTTGAGAATAAAAGTCCAAAGAGGACTTTTTTGAAAATTTGTCCATAGGTTTAGCGAGGGAGACGTGATTGTGGTGCCTGCAGGAGTTGCGCGTTGGGCTTATAATGATGGAGATCAGCCTATTGTTGCTGTTACTTTTTCGATACTAGTAACAATGCCAATCAGCTCAATCGAAATCGATCAGTTAGTATCCCCGGATTTTATGCTTCTTTTTAACAATAATATTTCTTTTTAAAAATACCCCAGTTATATCTTAAAATAGAATTATGATGGGTATGACAATAAATTCAGCAAACATTAAAGAATGAAAATTTCTAAAATTAGTTGTGAGTGTGACTTAGGAAACATTGGGAGAAGTTATTGAAGTGCAAATTAAGTTTAGGCATATTAGTGCTGCCAAAAAAAAGTGAGGACGTATAAGTGCAACATCGGAAAAACTAGATCTTCTTGGATTTTGTTGTACATGTTATATGATCTGCTCTTTCTTTCTTATAACCCAACATGTTTTTATTATGAATTTTTCAGGAGTTCTTGCTTGCTGACAGACACTACAATGAAAGCTGTATGTGTCCACACTTATTTTATGACACATATAAAGTACCATTTTATTTGCAAAAGATTAAATAATAGTGACACAAATAAAAAGTATAGCAAATCAAGATACAAATTTATGTTATTAGATATACAATTAAATATAATTGAAGGCTAAATAGTCTAATATGGATTATGAGAGGGTCTTATAATGGGCTTAAATAATAAATTTTAGATTTAAATTATGATGATGATTAAACACTTATGATAGTGTGTACGTTAAAAAAACTCAATAGTTAAGTGTGATTTGGTTAGAGTAATCCTAGGATGGGTGACCTTCTATGAAGTTATAGAGTTGAATGATGATGTTCTTCATATTTTTATGGTCTATATGCAAATATGTGTCATTACTACTCTTGACACATATATGTGTTGAGTTTTGTGACACATGTATGTGTCACCGCTCTCGACATATATATGTATCGTGAGTTTTATGACACATTCTCACATGCATAAAAAGTTACTCTCTACACATGATCTAACCACACTTCTAGTATGTGTCATGCTCAATTTGTGCGACACAAAAATGTATCGCATTAAAATAAGAAATGTATCATAATTTACAAACTTTTATTCTAGTGAAAGATGGGATTGTTAGAGTAGAAGAGGAGCTCCGAGTCATCACGCCGAGAGAGGAGAGAAAAGAAGAGTATGAGTGAAGACGAGAGTGAGAGGGGAGAGAGGAGGGTATATGTATTAGATCAGAGTTTTTGTTCGATGAGGATCAAGGAGAATGTCAATGATGATGCGAACCATGCCGATGTGTAAAATCCTAAAGCAAGAAAGCTCACCAGTTTGAATAGCCAAAACTTGCCTATTCTGAGGTATCTTCGACTTAGTGCAGAAAGGGTTGTTCTTTACATGGTGAGCAATTGAAAGTTAAAAGATTTTATTTGTTTCAAACATAATTAGTAGGGTTAATTGTAGATAGACTCTTGTACTATCACCAAATAGAACATAATATCCCTATAGTTTCATCGTCACAGAAAAAGCCGTAAAAATGGGTCAAAATTTTCCCTCTGGATTCTATCTACAATAGTATAACTACAACAACAGAACTATAGGGTAGTAAGTTTAGATTGGCGATAAGTACATGCGATCTATTTGCAATTAACCCTAAATAATATATCACATACGTCCTCTGATAGTGTTCATTTTTATTTTTATTTAAAGCATGTCCAAACATCCGTTAACTAATAAATAAAAGTTAGATATTCTTATTATCTACCACAATCTAGTCAACATTAATTTGATCATATTTATCCAGAACACTTTCATTGCCCTACATTGGAACATAAACGCGCACACAATATTCTACATTACCTAAGGCAATGACCGGATCCAAGTCGTCAATCACCACGGAAACAAGGTCAACGACAGGCAACTCCGCTAGGGCCAGATCTGTTGTGCGTAGTGGAGCTCGAAAGTCAAATAGCGCACGAACAAGAACGAGCAAGATCACAACTAAAACACAAGTACAAATCACAATCACAACAAGATAAACCAATTTATGTGGTTCAACAAGTTTCCTACGTCCACGAGGCAAGAAGGGAGGAGTTCTTACTATTAGAGATGAAGAGAATTACAAATAAGGTTACAAACTCACTCAAAAAACCCTAAAACAAGATCTCTAAATCTCTCACAATTCTTCCACAAAAGGATGCAACAATCCTCTCTCAAAGACTATTCAAATCGTGCTCAAATTTAACCCTAATTAATCATATTTAGGGTTTTATACAAGCAGCAAATGAAACGGGTCATAAACCTGAACCCTGACTCAAACCCGATAGGCGGTCGACCACTAAATTCATCGCGGTCGACCGCGAAAAACGATAGAACCCAAAATCGATTATAGGGTTTGGCGGTCGACCATCGAAATCGTCGCGGCCGATCGGCAAAAAATCCAAAATTTGTACTAAGTCATGCACCTTTCCGGTTGATCGCCCCAAAGCTCGCGATCGACCAACAAGTACTCAAAAACTCTGTCTGCTTCAAAAAACCTGTTCTTCTCCAAAGTTTTCGTTGTTTCTACAAATCTTCACCTCAGTGAAGTTTCTCCCAAAACTGAGTCGACACCAAAACATCCAAATATCCCACTTGTTGCGTCCAGTACAAAGTGGAATCAACCCATGACATTGGACTCAATTTACAACAAGTCGAGAACCCGAACGAGAGCTCAAACAATCTTCTCCCATCGAAAACAAAAAAATCCAACCGACTGCATCGAAAAGACTGCCTACATATACTCTTGACCAAGGAATTAAGCCAAATATAGTTCACCCAAATGGTCTCCAAAGGCCCTCAACATTGAAGAATGTTCAATAGCTTTAAACAATGATCAAATTTCACACGTAAAACAACATTGGTCAAACATATCTGCATGGTTGTATTTCGTATGGATCTTCTCTAATATGACATCTCCATCATCCAAAACATCATGAACAAAGTAGAATCTGACATCAATATACTTCGTGCGTGCATGATAAATCTAATTTTTTGCCAAATATATAGTCGACATGCTATCACAATATACTCGAATGGTCTCCTGTACAATCCCCAATTCCTCCAATAATCCATGCAATCACAAAACCTCCTTAACAGCTTCAGTCACTGTCATATACTCCGCCTCTATAGTAGAGAGAGCTACTATAGACTAAAGTGTACATATCCAACATACCAGTTCTCCTGCTAATATAAACACATATCCTGAAGTAGACCGGTGCTTGTTAAGATCCCCCACATAATCTGAATCTACGTAGCCAATACAATCCTGCTCTGTCTTCTCGTTCTTCTGAAAAATCAAACTAACGTCCATGGTGCCTTTAATATACCATAGAATCCACTTCACGGCCTCCTAATGACCATTCCCGGGATCGTGCATGTACCTTAATACCACGCTCACGACATGTGACAAATTTGACCTCGTACACACTATTGCATACATCAAGCTACCCACCATACTAGCATATAGAATCTTCGACATATAATCTCTATCCTCAACCGAAACATGTGATATCAAATATGAAAGCTTAAAGTGGGGAGCCAATGGAGTGCTCACTACCTTAGCATTGCCATCAAAACTGATTTTCTTCAACATCTTCTGCAAGTAACTCCTCTGTGTAAGCTTCAATCTCTCCTTAACTCTGTCTCTCTCTATCTCCATACTCAATATCTTCTTAGCTTCTTTAAGATCATTCATCTCAAACTCGGATGATAGCTCCTTTTTTTAACTTTTGAATAGCTGAAGAATTCCTAGAAGCAATAAGCATATAATCAACATATAATAACAAATATATGTACTCACCATCCTGTAACTTATGCATGTAAATACATGGGTTATGTAGGCTCCTCGTATATCCATGGCCAATCATAAAGCTGTTAAATCTCTTGTACCACTATCGCAGCGATTGTTTCAAACTATAAAGAGACTTCTTCTGTTTGCACACCAAATCTTTATTTCCTGCAGCTTTGAATCCTAATGGTTGTGTCATGTCGATCTTCTCATCTAAATCTCCATGTAGAAAGGTTGTCTTAACATCCATCTGGACCAATTCCAAATCTAGTTGTGCCACTAATGCTAATAAAATCCGAATCGATGAATGCTTCACAATGGGTGAAAATATCTCGTTGTAATCAACACCCTCAAGCTGTGCATATTCCTTGGCAACCAATCTGACTTTATACCTAATGTCCCCAATAGAAGATCCATCTTTCTTTATATATACCCACTTGCAACCAATAGCTTTCTTTTCCTTAGGTAACTTTGCAAGTTTTCAAGTATCGTTCTTCTGAAAAGACCACATCTCCTCCCCCATAGCTTCCCTCCACCTGATCGAATCAGAGCTAGACTTTGCCTCCCTAAATGTAGAAGGAACTATAACATCAACGTGTAGGCGTATAAAACTGCTTATAGGTCCCTTAACACAGCTCAACACGGTGATTCGACAAACCAACGAACCCTCAGGCGATGAATCCAAGAATGATCGTTAAACCACAACACTGAAGCCAAGTGAGACACAACGAAGCGGATTAATGAGGCAACGAGGTTAAAGAATCGTACGGAATACTTCCAATCGCGTGCCTAATCAAGCTAACAGGTCGATGAATCAACGAATCATCCAACCGTAGAGTCCACCACATCAATCAAGATCGGGAACAGACTCGAACACCAAAGCGGATTTACTGCCAAATCAGGATCCGGACTGCCAAATCAAGATTCAAATCAACAAGGCAGAGTCCAGATCAACAATGAGGTTCGGATTAAGTGCAGAATCGGAAAACGGGCGAAGAGGCAAAACACCAAACACCTGGAAGGCTCGGCAAAAGCCAAGTCACCAAGGTGGCTCGGTGGCCGAGCCACCTCCTGGTGGCTCGGTGCCTCGGCCACCTGGTCCACAGGCACAGTCCTGAGTGCCTATAAATAGGACTTGAGGGCTCATTTTAAACAGGTTGGAATTTTTGAAGGTGAAGCTCTGCTGGATTGAGATCTGAACCTCAGAGTTTTTTTTGAAGCTTGAAGACTTGAACTTTCAGATCCGGTGCTCGGCGATCATCCACGCCAAATAAGATAGGAGTTCGAGAGGGATCGAATCTGAGATCTACATGATCATCCTCTGGATCAAAACTTGGTTTTTGATCCCGAGAAGAGTATCGATTTCGCTTGGTCGATTTCGATTACTTCGGGCTATTATTTCCTTGGTGAAATAGTACCCCCAGCTGTTATCTCCTTCATGAAATAGAACTCGTCATATCGTGTAGATCCGACCGGATCGAGACCGCGCGGTGGTCCACGGATTAACCCCGGCGTAGACGAAGAACCCACAAAAGCAAGAGACCGCAAAACAGGATCTTGCAATTTGTTCGACAAATAAGGAAAGTTATAATTTTTATTTTTCTTTGATTTCGTTGTAATCGGATCTTATAAAAAGACCGAATCTTTTGTAACCGATAAACAGTTGCTCGAGAGAACAATGAATTAAATGAAGAAAGCAATTTTTCATCAACGACCTCCACTGATAAAGCATATGTAACCATGACATCATTGTATCTGGTTGACCGACGAATCACCCTTCTAGGTCTATTTGCTACAATAGACTCCTGAACATGACCCTGCTCCTAAGTCTCACCATTCACTGTATCCTCTAAATGTCTGTCTGTCATCACATCTTCTTCTAGTGTTACCTCTGTAGGAGTCTCAATGGATATAATGCTATCTGAAGTGGATGGAGTCACATCATCCTCCACCTGCTGTGATATTCTACTAATCTAGTCTTCCTCCGCCTGCTGAGAAACCTGAGGCCTCATCATGTACGCCTCATAAAATATGATATCTCTGCTAATGACTATCTTACAAAGACTGCTTTCCTCAAAGTCTGATTTCCTACAAAGACTGCTTTCCTCACCCTCGGATTCAATTTTTCATCATTGACATGATAATAAGCAGGACACTCGAATATCCGAAGCAACTCATAATCACTAGCCACCGAACCAGACTATTACTCCATAGGAGTCTTCTCCTGTATCACAGTGCACGATAACCTATTGACGAGATGACTTGCATAAACTAACGCCTTGACCCAAAAAGATCTAAGCAATCCACTCTGTGCCATCATACATCGCACCTTCTCCAGTAAGGTACGGTTCAAACTCTCAGTCACCCCGTTCTGTTGCGGTGTCTCTCGAACTGTGAAGTGTCGCCTAATGCCGTGATCCCAACAAAACTATAGAAATAGATCACTCTTATACTCTCCAGCGTTATCTGAACGAAGAGTCTTCACATTTCTACCTGTCTGCAGCTCCACTTTCTTCTTCCACTCCACAAAAATATTCAGGATATCATGTTTATGCTTCATGGTATATACCCGATTTTTCCTAGAATAGTCATTAATGAAAGTGACAAAATAATTGGCCCCATCAAGTGATGTGTGCTTGGAAGGGCCCCAAACATCTGTGTGAATATAATCCAATATACATTGGGTGTTGTGAATAGCGGTGACGAACTTCACTCTAGTCTTTTCCCCAAGTACATAATGCTCACATAGCTTCATCTTGCAGGTTTTCGTACCTTTCAATAGTTATTGTTTCGCCAATGTCTGTAGGGACTTATCACTAGTGTGTCCTAAACGCATGTGCCATAAGCTGATAATGTCCTCCTCTGTAGTGATAGAAGCTGTCATACCCCCTGTAACTGTCTTACCCTTCAAGTAGTATATGTTGTTTTCCCTAATACATCGCATCACTACCATAGAACCCTTTGTGACCTTCACAGTAGAATCCTCTAAGATCACTTGACAACTTGTTGCCTCTAAAGTACCAAGAGAAATGATGTTCTTCGTCAACTGCGGCACAAACCTCACTTCTTTCAACTCCCTAACCACTCTGTCATGCATCCTGATCCGGACTGAACCAATACCACTAATAGGACATACGTGATTATTGCCCATAAGCACGACATCCCTTCTTTTCAGCTCCTCAAAGCTGGAGAACCAATCCCTCCTAGGGCAAATGTGACATGTAGCTTCCGAATCCAACATTCACTCTGTAGAGTCGGCATAGCAAACTGAATGTAGTGCGGGACATGAATAGCCTGAAGAATCTAAATCTGAATGTTCGCCAACAACTTTTGCAACATTCACTTCTGAAGCTTGTACACCTTTCCCCTTGTTCTTCCCGACTTTGTCCTTCAACTTTGGGCAGTCGATCTTTTAATATCCTTCTTCTTTACAAAAACGATATTGATTTCTACCAACACTCTTATAGCCACTTCTATTCTTCGATTTTGAGTGTGGACTTGGCGACGGTTTGGACTACGGTCTCGAACTACAAATGGATCTTTTGATGCATTCTCGGAGGGTTCGCCATCACTCTTCCTCAACTCATAATTCACCAATGCTGAGGTCACCTCCTTGTAACTAACAGTGGTTCTTCCATTGATCATAGTGAGAATGATCGTTCCATAATTATCCTCCGGCAATGAACACAAAAGTAGCATCACATTGTCTTCATCCTCAACCATGATGTCTACATTGGTCATATCTGAAAGCAACTTCGTGAAGTTATTAACATGCTCCCTAATGAAAACTCTCATCTTCATCTTGAACTGATAAAATCTCTTCTTCAAGTGAAGCCTATTCTCAATGCTCTTCGTAAGATATTTCTCATTGAGCGCTTCCCACAATCTCTTTGCTGACGTCTCATTCATCATATTATAAATAAGATCCAGCGTCAAGCATGACTGAATAACTCCACAAGCCTTACTGTTCATCTTTTTTCAAACATTATCCTCCGTGTCAGCTGGTTTCTCTTGCAACTCAAGAGTCTCCTCCAAATTCTATGCATCCAACGCATCCATCACCTGACACCTCCACAAACCAAAATTGATCTTGCCATCAAATTTCGGAATATCAATCTTTGTATTATTGATACTCAGACTCTGTATCGTCGTAAGAGACAAACCTAATGTGCTTGCTTCTCCCATGTTGTTGATCTAACTCTCCAAATAAGAATCCTTCAGCGAATCCTTCGAACAAGCCCCAAGCCAAACCCGAAGCTGTGATACCACTTGTTATGCGCAGCGGAGCTCGAAAGCCAAATAGTGCATAAACAAGAACGAGGAAGATCACAACCAAAACACAAGCACAAATCACAATCACAACAAGATAAACTAATTTACGTGGTTCAGCAAGTTGTCTACGTCCACGGGGTAAGGAGGGGGGAGTTCTTACTATTAGAGATGAAGAGAATTACAATTAGGGTTACAAACTCACTCAAAAAACCCTAAAACAAACTCTCTAAATCTCTCACAGTTCTCCCACAAAAGGATGCAACAATCCTCTCTGCTCAAATCGTGCTCAAATTTAGCCCTAATTAATCATTTTAGGGTTTTATACAAACAACAAACGAAATGGGTCAGAAACCTGAACCATGACTCAAACTCGACGGTCGACCGCCAAATTCGTCGCGGTCGACCGCGGCAAATGACAGAACCCAAAATCGATTACAGGGTTTGGCGGTCGACCGTCGAAATCGTCGCAGTCGACCGACAAAAAATCCAGAATCTGTACTAAGTCGTGCACCTTTCCGGTCGACCACCCCAAAGCTCGCGGTCGACCGGCAAGCACTCAAAACTCTGCCTGCTTCAAAAAAATCTGTTCTTCTCTAAAGTTTTCGCCGTTTCTACAAGATCCTCGTCATTCCTTAGAACTTTGGGGTTTTGACACAGTCGAGAAATGAAGGATTCGAGTATGTCATTCTCTATACAAACGACAATGCGATGGTGAGCCCGATCGTGGGGAAGAGCTCGGCGTAGAAGGGGATGCTGGAGAAGGTGATCATGAACTCGTATCAGATTTTGAGGGAGGAGGGGAGGAGGGTGAAGCATAACAGATGGGAGGAGGGATATTTTGTTTGCTCAGAGGAGTGCTTGAGGACGTTGTGCTTAAAATGTTCCTACATTAATTAATGTGCTTGAGGCTACAACTTTTCTATTAATGTTTAGCATGCGTGAGATTATGAATAAATAAGGCCTTGATGATGTAAAGTGAGGTCTGAACAAAATTGTCAAAAGCGCTAGGCGGTCTAGGCATGAACCTGACGCCTAGAGCCTACGCGGCTAGGTGACGTAGGCGGTGGTGTAGGCGGTTTTCCTTTTTTTTTCATTTTTAAATTACAATTGATAATATATGCCAATGTTATAGAAAACTTAGTTGCTAGACTGATGCCTAGACGAATTTCTTTCTTTGTTTAGGTTGTGGTGGAAGATGTTTTATTGAAAGTCGAATGATGTAGATGATATGCTGATAGTTGGAGGCTAGAATTGTTTGGAGGTTGGAGTCGAGAAGGTGACAACAAAGGAAATTATGATCAGGCCTAAAAAGTGCAGTAAACAACTCACGCTTCACTGGACGATCCCATCCTAGGCGGGCAACTTAGATACTGCCTAGGCACTAGGTAGACAGCTTAGGTACCTCCTAAGCCGAGGCGTATGCCTTGACGGAGACTTTTTAAAACATTGGATGTGAGGGATTTTATGAGCAATTTAGGGACTGATATAAAACTGTTGAAGAATCGAGGGACTAATACGAAAAAAACCCAAAAACGAACCGACCCGGATCTGACCCGACCATCTTTAGCAGACACCCCCCCCAACCCCAACCAACAGGAAGGAAAGAAAGAAAGAAATGAGCCTTCACCGACGAAAAACTCCCATCTCAGATCCAAACCTCCGTCAAAAGGATACAAACCAACAAGAAGAATCATCGAAAACCCACTTAAGATCAAATCTTTCATCAGAGAATCGAATATTCGTCTTCTGCTTAGCGTTCAGATGCATAAACTCCCTCTTGATCCAAACCTACTTCAACCCCGACGAGCACTGGCAAGCCCTCGAGGTCGCCCACCGCATCGCGTTCGGGTACAGATCCTCATCCTTATCGGATCCACACCGTTTTCAGACCCGAAACCCGGTTGCTGACAGCCTTCAATCTTGCAGGTACGGCCATTTGACGTGGGAATGGCAAAAGGGGATCCGCAGTTATTTGCACCCGTTAATTTTTGCTTTGCTCTACAAAATCTTGGCTTTCTTTCGACTCGATGCCCCTTGGTTTATGGTAAGTAAAATTATTAGTTTACTGGTTTTTAGCACTGCAAAGGTATTGCCTTTATATTACACTAATATTATGATTCGGTAAATACTCATTCAAAATGAACACCTGTGCGTAGCATTATGGAAAAGTAAACAAATTAATCAAAGCAAATACTTATTTTACTATTTTAAAGATAAACCATCTCAATTAAAAATGAGTTAGATGTAAATAATAGCACGGAAGCTAGAGAGATATGACTAATATCTCTTTCCAAGAAAGATAGTATCACATTTCTGCAACAAGTGACAAAATATTTTTATTAGAATACTATAGATTATTGCATTTTTTTGCAATTAATTACAGTTTTAATTGATTTATTAGGCGAGGGCTCCACGGCTTCTGCAGTCAGTTTTCGCATCAGTTGGAGATTTGTACTTGTATAAGCTTGCCCGTCTAATGTTTGATGAAAATGTTGCTCAATGGGCAGTATCCTTTCGGCTATTCACCATTATGTTTTGTGCGTGTGTGTGTGTGTGTGTGTGCCCGGCGCGGCCGGGCGGGGTAATTGCACTTTAATATACTGAGTTTAAATTTTCCCAATAAATATCACAAAGAATAGTTTATCTCGTTCACTTAACAAAGATGCGATGAAATGACACTAATGCCCATTAAATTCACCATTTTGGTTGTGACTAGTAAATATTGTTATAGGGGTTGCTTTTTTCCTACAGTTTAATGCCAAAAATTAGTCACTTGTGTTTGGGACAATGAAGAAATGGATTACTGCTTGTAATTTTAATGGGTTCAGTGTTAAATAGCTTAAGCGGGAAGAAAGAAATTCAGGGGAGTTTCTTTGTACTCTGTAACATCCAAATATATAACTACGTTATAATCCTCTGATGTGTTTGAAGTAGTATTCTGAACAGTGATGTCACGGAAGGTACTAAAGTAAACACTAATGAAAGTTTGAGGCATTTTTTGCAACATGTTATTTCACCTAGTTGGATCTCATGTTGATGGAAGGGTAAAATTGTCTCTGTGTAATAGTTAATGCATCCCCAACCTTCCCTTACATCACATTAACCCCAATCAGCAGGCCTTTAGGTTCGGGGCGATTAACACCTTTGTTTTGGGTTGAAGTTGTGTACTTGTGATCCTTGATGGTAGTATACAGCTGTTTTGTCAACTGGCAAATTGGTTTGTGTTTTACTGCACAACGAGAACTCTATCAAATAGCTTGGAGACAGTGCTGACTATTGTGGGATTGTACTACTGGTTTTCTTATAGAGCTTCTCCTTCTAAGAAAGCTTGGTTTTCTTCAAGGGTTTTGGGTTTGTTTGTGGCAGCATTGGCTTGTGGTGTTCGTCCAACGAGTGCTGTCACTTGGGTGTATATTGGGGTTTTGGAGTTATTGGAGATGCAAGGTAGATTGGGGTTCCTATTTCTTGAGGTAGTCCCTATCGGGTAGGTAATTACTGAACACAGCCTTTCTTACTTTGTTATTTTTTGAACTACATGCTGTCTTTTAAAGAACTTAATTTTGCAATTGAAAGTGAATTTAGTTGACTGAGATAGTACTTTGGCCATATTTAAGTCAAATTTTTCTTGAAGAAATTGAAACTTTGTTATGGTTATTAATTAATACTTGACAGTTTCCTGGTTTGACATACTTCAACTTAAATATGGTTTTTTCCCCTTTCCTCTTACACTAAATCGTTTGTTTTGAAAGTTTTGTTCCCTCAAAAACATTTTTTCAAACTTGCGAAGAAAGTTTCTTTATTGCTAACAATTAAATGCATGAAGATGATATCATTAGGCGCAGATTACCAATTTCCTAATTTGTCCTTGGTTCAGTTTCTTTAAACTTAGTAAATCTATAAATTAAAAGAAAACTCATATTTTAATGCAACTCATATTTTAATGCTTCACAATACTTTCAATTCATGAGAAAATTCAATAAGTGAGTCACAAATTGTGTAGCACTTATTAACTATTGTTATCATCAGAGACCAAGGAAGAAACTAAATAGTGTTCATAAGGTACTTAACTACTTATTATATGAGTTCACACACTATCTAGTGTCTGACATTTTTGTTATTTTCTTCTAATTTTTTATTGCAGGTTTCTTGTGCTTGCACTCATCTTTTTGGTGGATTGGTGGATGTACAGTTCTTGGGTCTTTGTGCCTCTTAATTTTCTTAAATTTAACTTCCTTTCTTCTGGAGGGGATTATTATGGAACCCATAAATGGCATTGGTATTTCACTCAGGGTTTTTCAGTCATGCTTTTCACCTTTATACCTATTTCTGTAATGGGTATATATAAGTCAAAAGAATGGAGGCTTTCTGGTCTAATTGTCTGGGTTCTAGGACTCTATAGCATTCAAGGTCACAAAGAATTCAGGTATACTGTTGGATCACAATATTACAAGAGCTGGTTTTTCTATATTTTCTTCAAATGATGACAGGATTGAATGTTTCAGGTTTGTCTTGCCTGTGCTTCCCATAGCATTAATGTTCTCTGGGTATTCATTAGCTGCCATGTCGAAGCCCGATTTTTCAGATACAGAAAGTAAAAAGGGTCACTCTCCAACTAGATGTCCTTCAAGACGTCAGTTGACTGTTTTCTTTCTTCTTGTAACTAATCTCCCAATGGCATTATACATGAGCTTGGTTCATCAGGTAAGCCTAGGTTCTGTTTATAGTTCTGATAGTTCCTTGAGTACCTTAGGCTGTTTGGCTGAGAGGAAATAGAGTTGCAGAAGCAAATAGGGCAGTGAGATTTATTGGCACTATTGTAATTAGGAAACGTAAGTGAAGTTATGATTTGAAAAAAGAACTACAGTAAATTCAACCCAGACAATGAATTTTCAATTGAAGATACATTTTCCACAATAAAACTGCTGATATCCAAAGATTAGCCTTGATGTAGATTTCCTGCAAATTGCTACTACATTTGCTGAACTTTCATTTTTGCAGCAAACCAAACAACCCCTTAGTTTCTTACTTCCTTGCTTTATTTTACATTGACTAGGGGTCTTGGTTAGGGCTGGGTCAGGGTAATTGTATTATGTTTAATGATACTTACATGCAACTTTGCCAGCCAGAGGGGAAGTGAAGATGTGATGTACTATCTATCCAAAGAGGCCAAAGATGGGAAGGTGGACAGCATTCTGTTCCTAATGCCTTGTCATGCAACACCCTATTACTCTACTCTACACCAGAATCTGCCAATGCGCTTTTTGGACTGCACCCCAAGGTGATTTTTTTTTGCATTCCTCTCAAGTCTCAACCTTATACTTTACTTTTTGTTTATACAAAGTTCTCGAGCATATGTTGTATGCCTCAAAGGCTGCATCATATATCCATATGATGATATGAAAGTTGCGAGTTTCAGTCATACATCTTGTCATTTTTTGAAAATCATCCTAATTAAATTGCAATTCTTGCTTGATGAGCTTCCTATTTTATTTTCTTCCTTTTTTGTTTTACTATGTAAAATAATTCATTTATGATTACATAAGAACCTACGAAAGTGTAATTTCTTAGTTATCTGTTCAGATATACCTTTTAGTTATCATAGTAAAAGGTTTGGTTCTTTTTTAGATCGAAAGCTGTAATCTGTACTTGGAGTCAAGGCTTTTTACTCTGTGCCTAGAGAAAAAAGAGAATTAAATTTGTGGAATTAGTTGATGACTGCATATAAATAAATTGGGTTAGATTTATTGAAATTTGAAAACAAAAGGGAGACATGATCTTTCTTAGTGTTATAGATGTCTCGTTTTCAAATATCACTGTGGAATTTACTCTAGTTTTGCATTTTCAGTGAAAACAAGGGCATATTGGATGAGTCAAATCGTTTCTTGACAGACCCATTTTACTTTGTAACTGGCATGCTAAATAATTCAGCACTACCCAGTCACATTGTACTATTCGACTCTGAAGAAAGACATCTTCGTGACCTTCTCATGTCACATTCCTTCAACGAGGTAAGAATTGCAGTAGGCATTTGAAGATTCCATGTTTGTCTTTGAATTTGAAAATTTGTTAAAACTTAAGAAGTTGCATTTACATGATAGTCTGCTTTTCATACTATTGTAACCTTCAAATTTTCATGTCTTTACATTTTGGGTTAATTGTGAAAGGGCCCCTGTACTGTTGCCCAACTGCAGAAGACCCCTACAGTTCTATTGTTGTAGATAGACTCAGACTCCGGAGTGTATTTTTCTTGATTCTTTTACTGCCAGAGAGAAAGAAAATTGTTTTTACACAAATCGACCTCCTGAGGGTAGAAGAGTCAAAAAAAAAAAATCACTGGAGGGGTGTCTGCACAATAGAATTACAATGAGTCTATTCAGAACTGGGCAATAGTATTGGGGGTTTATACACAACCAATGTTGAAAATAACGAAAATGGGTTATGTAACGCCCGTCCTGTTAAGGGCTAATGAAAAAAACACAAAAAAACATGACGCATAATGTAGGTTATATTGTTTATTAATCATTTAGATATTTGATAAATTCTAATTATTCATTAACAACTTTTATACTTAGGATCATCAAACTTTTCAAACATAACATCACAATTATCAAAAATAGAAATATAGTATCACAATATCAAAACAAAAGTTAGTCAAATATGACTAACAACCATTCCAAAATGTATCATCAAATGATCAAATACGTCAACATCGCCAAGTTTAAAGCAGAAAAAAAAAAGTCTAAACAAAACCAAACACTTTCAACTCTCAAGCATTAATAAGTCCTACAAAATAACTCCATCCTTTAGATCCATTTCTCAAAAAATAACCAATTCATCCTCATCTCAAACATCTTTGGGATCCACTTCATCTTCTGTGGCGATCTCTTTTCCTTTTTGCGTGGAGGATGTTGTAGAAATAATTTTACTAAAAAACTCGAGTATTCATGCAAATAAGCATAACATTGAAGTTCCTAGGAATCTTACCAGAACCATCAACTCTTTGTTTCTTTGCCGTTGGAGCATCATCATTGCCTTCTTCCACAGTAGCTAGATTATTAATTGTTGCAACATTGAGATGCTCCCTATCCCCGTCATCACCATCTAGCCAGCTCGGATCGATCGGAAGACAAGGCTCCTCCTCGGCTAACCACTCATCATTGGGGGATATCTCATCCAACAAAATCGGATCCATCTTTCGCTTCCTCCGCATATTTCTTTCTCTTAGCTTGATATTGTACATGACATAAACAAGAAAATTAAGGTGCTCCTGCTCCAGACGGCGTCTCTTTTTGGAGTGGACCTTCATCAAAGAATAACAACTTGTAAGCTTCTGAGATAAAAGATAATAGTTGAATTTTTAGAATTGAGATTCCTCGTACTTGCTCAAAAGCGCTCCAATTGCGCTTGCATCCTAATGCGCACTAGTAGTGAGAAAGAGAATACAAACTGTAAATCTTTTTAGATTCGGAATCTCATCCCCAAATCTCTCCCACAAAGAAACTATACATTCAAACATCATAAATCAACAATAGAAACCATCATCACTATAGAATGAAAATTGAAGTAATTAATAATTATTAAATTAATACCTAGAGTACGATTACTTAGACTTTTGAGCTATGAATGTTCCAAGCTCTCCTAATTTTCCCCAGTAAGCATCTAGCTCACAATCAGCTAATTTTCTCATCTTCGTCGGGGATCATGTGACTCATGCACATGCAGAGTCCTTCTTCACCTCTAAATCCTCAATAAATTTGTCCCCATAAAATAAATTTGGATTAAGATAGTAAGCAGCAACACGTATAGGTTGATGCAACATATTTGTCCATCTAGAATCATTTAGCTTTCAATAAGGCATGTACAATCTCTTCTTTCCACTACATGCATCAACAATCTTCTCCTTTTGCAATATTTCTCGGCGGACATTAACTAGCGGAAGTGTGACGGTGAAGCAAAAAATCATCTTTCTCTAGAATTCTCTAGCGTAAAGAACCTTGTCCTTAGCATTCACTCTTTTCGGCTTCTTTGCCCAATTGCTTCTTTAGAAATCCTGAGAAGAGAATATGGTCCTCAAAGGTTCAATCTTTGTAGTGTTAAGAGGATATGACAAATAATGTTTTAAAAATCCTCCACCTAGCCTGTCTAGACGTACGCCTAGGACTAGGCAGTACCTAGACTGCCCACTTAGGTTCGGGAGCACCTGGGGGAGTGTGGATTGCACCCCTTAAGGCTGGATCGTGATTTTTTCGTTGCAACCTCTACGTCCTCCGACCTCTAAACTCCTCTAGGCTTCAACTATGAACTTCTCTTCTATCTCCTTCCGACTTTTAGCAAAACATCCTCCACTACCACTTAAATGAAGAATGAAATGCATCTAGGATTCAGTCTGGCGCCTATACTTTCTATAACATTAGCATTTACTATCAGTCATTGTAATTAAAAAAAATAAAAAATAAGAAAAACCGCCTAGGCGCTTAGGAACTAGACGTCACTGCATCAAGTCAAACGCCTAGGCCGCATAGTGCTTTATGTAACCTTGATGGCAAAGCGAGTAATAGTGGGCCTCAATAACTCCTTCCCATCTGTGTGCTTTCTCATCAAGATCAAGACCCAATAATGGTTGTAGATGAATTGTATTACTTACATTGCATCTTCAAGAATGTCCCGTTGTATTTTTATTTTCTCAGTGCCCTCAAACATGAGGTCAGTGCAATGTGACACACATGGTGACCAATAAAGTGACTTCCTCTTCTCCATTAACTTCTTACCGACTAGTACATAGGAGGCATGATTATCAGCGATGACTTAGAGAATATTCGTCTCTCCAATCTCCTCCACTATTTGATCAAGGCACTCAAAAAGATATTCCCCATTTCTTAATAGCCACCGACGCATAAATGGACTTGTAGAAAAAAGTCCCTTCCGATAAGTCAGAGGAAGTTAATCAAAATCCTACGCTTCCTCTCTAAAAATCCATCGGACATATGAGTGCAACCATACTTTGCCCAAGCCTTTTTATGTTTTGCTTTTATAGAATCTACATTCTCCACTTCTTTCTTAAGCACCAGTGTCCTTATCTCATAAGGAGTAGGAAGCTTTGTTCTGGGACCGAATGTTCCCATACACTTCGCCATCTCCCTCCCTCCAGTACAGGCTGTTCATGTTATTGAAAGACAACCTGTTAGCAAAGATAAATCTGCCGATCTTCTCTACCACCACACCCCGTTCTTCTTTTTTGACCCATGCTCTCTATCGTCATTTGACGACCCCAGATATTAACAAATTGGTCCAATGGACTAAATGTTCTGGACTGTTGGACCTGGCTACTACTACCAGACCCGATTTGTACCTTGAAGCTATCATATCTCCTGTTAAATTGAGTCATCATCCATTCTTCCGATTGATTAAACCAATGCAACCTTCTTTTCTTTTACAGCTTTGGCTCCTTTCAGAACATCCCCAAACTACTTCACTGTTTCCAGAACTTTCTCACATTTCTTCACCTCTTTCCGGGGTACCGGCTAAGTGATGTTTCAATCGTGTTACACCCGCCGTAATATGGTGATTGCAATACTTGCTATAGACACTGATAGGATTCTTCTTCTTTCCAAATACCATGCTCTCTAGTGGGATCTGAACTCTTAGACATTGTTCGATATCCTTTTCTACTGCACATATTAAAAAAAAAAA
>BQKN01066283.1:1037587-1070715 GCA_022839385.1 Asparagus kiusianus
TTTGCAAACTTGCAACTCATCCTCATACCTGAGGCATATCCCCATCTCCATAAGCTCAAAATACTAGTTTTATGCACAACCATGCTATGAAGATATTTATTATATAGATAAAATATTATTATTCACTCATATTCACACTTATGAGTTGTCAAAATCAACGGGATCTTACACCCCACCAGACGCAATGTCGAGGACCTGCTCTTGAAGCTGGTACTATCTTCTGATCGCCGAGATGTGAAAGACTTTGTCCTGCTACAGATCCTCTATCAGCTGAGCATGATTTGGTGTCCAAGCAGTATTTCCGGCGTACCTAGGCATTTATTCAAGTACGTCGACAGCATCGAACAGGTTAATAACACTGCTTGGGGGACCTATATATTCAGTGAGACATCCGACGCTATAGAGAGGGCACTGAAGGGTCCTGAGCCAGGGAAGACGACATTATATCTGCAAGGGTGTACCCCTCTAGTTTGTGTAAGTAATCATGTTTTTTACTACTGATTGTGAAGGTTAGGGTCTGGTTGTCAAGGTTACGGTTTCGTTGTCAAGGTTACGGCTTGGTTGTTAATATTACGGTTTGGTTGTTAAGGTTACGTTTTTTTATTGTTAGGGTTACTTATTAATTGTTACGGATGAAGATGTTTGTTAGGTTTTTATTTCTCTGATGTTCAGTTGTGGTATTATGAACTCACCGGCATCAAGAAGCCAGCAGTTGGTTGTACGGTGAGGCCTCCCCTGACAAATTGGGTGAGACTTGGGGACGTTGCTGGTTCTTTGAGATTGGCCACTGTTGTTGCTAAAGCAAACAAAGCTACGATAAAGCTTCCACAGCAACATGGACAACTTCAAAGAATCGAGGGAGGTTTTTGGGGGAAGGAGCAGGGGATAGAGAAAGAGAAGATGAGAGAGAGAGAGAAGAGGAGGAGGATTAAGGGTCCGGCTGCAGTAGACGCCGACAGGGCTCGTGGCCCAAAAGACCTTCTTCACAAGAAGAAGAGGAGAGCAGAAGATGACGACATCCCAATTGATGCACTTGTAAGAACTTAGCAATCATGGATTTCATTTGTTTTTGAATTAATTAATCCTTTTAATAATACTCTACCTGTCCATTGCATATGTGATGCCACAGGATATTGATGAAGACGCCGAGCAGCCAAATGAGGTAGTTGAGCAAATAGAATGGCCTCAGCAAGTTATCTACTGGAAGAGCATCGCGGCAATGAACCAAGCATTACGTCGCGAGAACGAGAATAAATTCAAGGTTATGATTGCTGCAGACCGTGTAAAGATAAGTGCTCTTTCTGTGAAAGTGGCTAAGCTGTCTGCTCAAAATAGAAGACTGAGAGAGGAACTAAGCGAAGCACGATCCGGAACCCTCTCTGTATACAAGGATAAGAGCCCTACAGGATTGGTGTCTAGCTCATTGATGGAGCCGCAAACTTGTACAGGTTAGATGTGGCTTGCAATTACGTTTGCGTGTTATGTTTAAAGATTGATTGATAAGTATATGGATTTATTGTTAAGGTTAAGAATGTATTGTTAACTTTACGGATCTAATGTTAAGGTTAGGGATTTATTGTTAAGTTTAAGAATGTATTGTTAACTTTACGGATCTATTGTTAAGGTCAGGGATTTATTGCGCAATTTTGAAGCTTCTGGGCAAAGTATAGCACCTTATGGGAAAGTATAGCACCTTTTGGCCAAAGTATAGCACTATATTACGAAGTATAGCACTTTATTGACAAAGTATAGCACCTTATTGGCAAAGTATAGCACCTTATACTTTTTAGAAATTCTGCAGCTTAATTGCCTAAAATATGACATTTGATATTTGATATATGGTGTTAAAACATGACATCTGATATAGCTGAACCTACACATGAGACATATATAAATGTTGCACATCAACCAAATATCGCAAAATTATCAAATAGCACTAGTTTTGGAATAGAACAATACCATGAGCTATGAATGTACACATTTGATACAAAATACAAGATCTGAAACACATTTCATAGACATATAACCACTGGTGGCCCTTATAACATGCTTCCAAAATAAAAATATCTGATACATAATGAATCATATTAATCTGAATACTCATATATCCTCAGTATACATGCATACTTATGTTATAAGTATACAGACTACCATAATATTAAAAAAAGAAGACATCTTCAATACAAATAATGTTCCAAATATCATTTCACTTTCTTCAGTGTTGTTTCCCCTAACTACTTTAGCTGCATCAGCAAGCTTGTCAAGGCTCTTGTGTTGCAACATAATAAACATCTCCATGGGTTTCCTTCGAATGGAACCGCGGTTCTTCATACATAAGATTGGTGGAAGATCTTCAATGAATACATCATGTTCTAACTCTTCTCAACCAGTTCATAAAAACATACCTGGAAAAAAAGACCAAAATTAATACGCTCATACTAATAGGTAAACAACAAAAAATACACATTATCGTATCAAATATCCGAAGCAAGCAATGAGCAAACTGCTGACATGTTTACACTTCTACATGAGGCGCTTCGGAGT
The DNA here is from genome assembly GCA_022839385.1 of Asparagus kiusianus. Classification (NCBI taxonomy): domain Eukaryota; kingdom Viridiplantae; phylum Streptophyta; class Magnoliopsida; order Asparagales; family Asparagaceae; genus Asparagus; species Asparagus kiusianus. The sequence continues at coordinate 1,040,132 of BQKN01066283.1, forward strand.
TTACTACTTTAAGGCTATCGAGGCTATCCAATTTCTAATTATTCCTCAATAAAGAAACATGTTTTAAACAATATGGAACCTATAAACAAAAAGATGTAGGGACTTAGAATAATTATTTCCCAGTTCATGATAAAATTAAAACTCTTATAATTCTTACAGACTCTCATGACAAAAATGAACATCCATAATACAATTACTGAAAATATTTGAAGAAAGTTAATCAAACAAACAAATAGCAAACAAAACCCAAATAAATACAAATTACAACAAAGATCTCTAAACATGATTAAAAGAGCAGGATAAAATTAGAAACCGCCATCAATTTCAGTTGCTTTCAGTAACACAAGTCTCATCTCCTACAATGTACATACAAATTACAACAAACCACAGAGATATCTAAACTCAGAGGAACTCAATAGCTCACAAAGATTAAAAATTGAAATCTTAAATTAGCATTGGAATCAAACCTAAAAACTCCTCTAGGCCTCCAACAAACCCTAATGTTGCCAACTTGAAGCAAAACCCACATAAAAAAAGGGGTTTTCACCTTCGGCGGCCTCCCCCTCCCCTTCTTAACCCCGGCGACCAATGCAGCTGTCGTCATCAGCTACATCACCACCTCATCCTCCTTGTCCTTCATCGGCTTGGGATTTTTGAGGTTTGAGAATCGCCTCTTAGGGTTATGAGAATCGATTATATCTGGAGAAATGAAACGAATGAGAAAACTATCGTTGTTGTATTTGGGGATGAAGGGCAATTTAGGGATTTTTATTTTATTGGGAAAATACAGTATAAAGAATGAGTGAATTATACATATTGGGTTTAAAAATAAATGGCATGAGATATTTTGGGTTTATGAATGTTTATATAAGTGGGTGGGTTTTTAAATAAGTGAGGGTAAAATTTTGGGTTAAAAGAGAAAAACCCCTAAAAATTATAACCCTATTAACTACTAGGACAGGTTAAGAGTATAAAAATTATAACCCTTCACTATTCACTGACAAGTTCGAAGCTTAGGTGGAGTGGCAGCGACTTTAAAAAAAATATATAAGGTTAATTAATTACAGATAGAACTCCATTATTACCAAATTGAACTAACTACCATTTTAATTCTATTTTTGCATATAGCTCTCGAAAGAGTCGTGTTGTTGCAGATGGTAACCCCAGAGCGAAAATCTATTGTTGCAAATGGACCCCTAGAAAAAGGTCCAAAGATTTTCACTCTTGGGGTCTATCTGCAACAATAGAACCACAGCCATAATAACTTCAATTTGGCGATGGTACGAGGGTCCATCCGCCACAATTAACCCATCTTTTGAACAGTGAATCCTTCATATGAACGTAAGATATAATAACCTTGAATAATATAAACGAGAATGAGAGCATTGGAGAAGGAAGGCAATTGAAGTCCGCCGGGCTGGATGGTCCTTCGAACTGCCGACACTCCAGCACACTCAAACTCCTCCTTCCTCTCATCAAAATACTCAGTAACTCCAGCTTCAGACTCAATCCTCCGCCCCGGCTCCTGCGCACCTATGAAGCACGGACAAGCATAACATGAAGCCGTGTCGTGTCGTGTCCGTGTCGGACACACGTGTCGAACACACGTATCCTATGTATTTTTTAGGATTTGCCTCGTGTCGGCGTGTCGGATGGCCGTGTCGGATCCGTGTCCGTGCTACATAGCTGCGCACGCAGCCTCTCAATCCTACACTCACTCTGAACCCCAAACCTCCTCCTCGTCCCCTCCCACGGGCTTCGGCCCTCAAACTGGGCTTGGACCACAAGGCCCAAGCACAGAACGCAAAGAGAGAAGAACGTAGCAGTGGAGATCGCCATACTGTTAATGGAGAGTGTGAGTGAGAGTGAGGGGGGGTTTGGTGGGCTTTTTATAGGGCCCAAAGAGGTGAGTAGGCGAAGGGGTTTGTAGACAGGTTGCAGATTGCATGGGCTTGAGAGGCTTGTTTTGGTTACTCGCGTTGCCGTGTAGGAGACGGGTGGCAAGCGGGTATGTTTGGGTACGTGGGTACGTGTTGAGTGGCTGCGGAAACCTGGGGGTCTTGGCTGTTTTGCTTAAGAGACGAGAAGACGCTGAGGGAGGCTCCGCTGTAGAGTTTCATGTAAAGCGTTGAGTATTGTTACCGTGAGTAATTTCAAGGGGGGTGTCCATGTACCTTCAAGGTCCTATATTGTGAAGCCCACAGACAGCAATACGTATGAGCTGACCAGGAAAAGTATCCCCGAGTAATTTTACCCATCCATGTAAAATTACAGTTACGTTGTTTACGACTGTTCTGATGACTCTTAAAAGAATGGGGTTTTCTGATATTTTGAAAGTCGTGGAGGTTATTTGATAATTGTTCAAAGTTAGGTGATATGAAGTATAAATCATGCAATATCTCTCTGAGATAGGAAGAGAGCATTTTGAATCATGGCGTGTATCTGTTCATCGATTGCAATATTTTAGAGCTAATCAAGATGAGGCATTGAAGTTTCTACAGCAGGTTTCCTTTGCCGATTGTTATGCTGTGGCAGAGGGGCGAAGGCATCCAACAGCAGTTGCACTCAGAGCATTAAGTACAACTACACGAGGATCGTACCGTAACAAGTATAAAATTATAGCCCTTCCAACTTTGAATGTATTGGAAGAGAAATTTAAGATGATACTAGAACAAATTATATTAGAATCTCCTCCGCATATCTTAAATAGATCTAATAAAAAAAAGATTTTGTCATACGAGTACAAGTTTCGTGAAAAGGTTATTAAAGTATGAAGTTTTAAGATAGTATTAGAACAAGATAAACGCATCCCGCTACTAGTTCTTCTTTTTAATCCCTAATTCTACTTTTAAATCACATTTTCATTTAATTTAAATACTTTACAAATTATTCATAATCAACATTTATTTTGATTAAAAGCTTGATTCAAATTATGAACCACTACAAAATTCACGTTACTAGAAGGTAGAGAGTTAACAAGAGACCATGATATATCCAAGGCTTTTTTTGACTATTATTGGAGTCTTTTTGGACAGTCTAATAGAAACTTATCATCTATTGATTGGTCTTCTTTATATCCTGATCAAGATTTAAATCTATCTTCTTTGGAGGAACCTTTTTCAGAAGTTGAAATAAAAAATGTTGTTTTTAGTATGAACCCCAACAAAGCTCTTGGGCCTGATGGTTATTCCATGATCTTTTACCAAACTTTCTGGGATTTAATCAAAACAGACATTATCTCTCTTATGAATTTTTTCTATCATGATTCTTTCAGTCTTCATAGAGTGAACAAAATTTTTATCACTCTAATCCCAAAGATTAAAGGCAGTTCAATGGTGAAAGACTTCAGACCAATCAGTTTAATTAACTGCCTTTTCAAAATTTTTACCAAAATTCTTGCAAGCAGACTATCTTCATTATATGCCATCTTTAGTGGCTCCTACTCAATCTGCTTTTCAATCTGGGAAATCAACCTTTGATTCTATTCTTTTTGCAAATGAAACGATACATTTCTGTTCAAGGAGGAAGAAAGAAGTTGCCATGATTAAAATAGACTTTGCTAAGGCTTTTGATTCATTGAACTGGAATTTCATTATTGATCTACTAAAGGCAAGAGGTTTTGGACCTAGATGGTGCTCATGGATTCATAATATCATTTCATCTTCCAGTTGTGCAGTACTAGTAAATGGGCAGCCAACCAAATTCTTTAATTGTAAGAGAGGTCTTAAACAAGGGGATCCACTATCACCAATGTTATTTAACATTGTAGTGGATGTCCTTCACAGAATGATAATGAACAATGTTGATGATGGTCTACTATCTAGTCTTGGTATCAAAGCTCCTTTAAACCAGTTGAGAACTCTTCAATATGCTGATGATACCCTACTTTTTGTCAGAAGCTCTTCAAATGACATCACAATCCTCAAAACAATTCTGTATATTTTTGAAGAAATATCAGGCATGGGTATTAATTATTCCAAATCCTCACTTGTGTATTTTGGAAAAACTCATTTGAAAGAGCATTCACTTGCATCATCACTTAACTGTAAAGTGGATCATCTTCCCATTAAATATCTAGGCTTGCCTCTCAAATATGGGAAACTTTCAAAATCTGATTGGCAACCCATCCTTGATAACCTTCACAGGAAATTATCTACATGGAGGAAACACTCATTATCCTTTGGTGGGAGGCTTATTCTATTAAATTCTGTCTTATCTCCCATTCCATTATATTTCATGTCCTTCTACAAATTACCTATGTGGCTCATCAAGGAAATTGATAAAATCAGGAGAAATTTCCTTTGGACAGGAAATATCGATAATAATGCCTTCAAATGTTTGGTTAGCTGGAAGAGAGTATGTCTCACTAAATCAGAGGGGGGATTAGGAGTCAAAGATCTTAGAATTTTCAATTCATCTCTCCTAGCAAAATGACTATGGAAGTGTTTGGATAGGAATTCCACAACTGGTGCTTTCCTTCATCAACTATATGCTACCAGAAATTACAACATTCAAACTATTCGTACCAATGCATTGAACTCTTCTTTTTGGAATGCAATCATTTCTCATACTGAGGCTTTTTTCAACAACATTGAATGGAAACTAGGCACTGGTGATAAAATAAGGTTCTGGGAAGATAAATGGCTTGGAGCTAACTCTTTAGCTAGCCTTTATCCATCTTTATACAAGTTATCTTTTTCCACTAATGTATCTATCAATAGCCAGGGATTCTTTCAGGATAATATATGGCATTGGCACCCTTTGATGAAAAAAAGTATAACTCCTTCATCTCAAAATGACAGAATACATTTCACGAACTCACTGCAGCCTCATCATGTCTCCACTCAACGAGATCAACCCAGATGGACACTTACACCAAGTGGAGGTTTTTTAGTTAAATCTTATTACAATTTTCAAATTTCTAGAGGTACTCTCTCTCTCCTTATTACAAGGTTATCTGGAACTCCATCATCCCAAGCAAAGTCAGGTTCTTTATGTGGTTGTTAGCACTAAACAAATTGCACACTAAGGACAATCTTCTTTTAAAAGGATGGCAAGGAGACAATATATGTTCATTCTGTGGGTTGACAGAAGAATCTAGGGATCATCTTTTTTATTCATGCTCTTTATCATTACATGTTTGGCGACACTTCAAAGAATATTACCTCCCTTTTCAATGGCCTCCATGCTTTACAGATCTCCTAAAATCTGTTGAGCATCTTAATGGCAAAAACGGACACTTATGGCGTACAATTCTATCATCTGTATGCTGGAATATTTGGCTTGCCCGAAACAAATTCATTTTCGAGCATACTAATTTTTCATATAAATCAATTATTAACCTCTCAATCTCTGGTTTATATGATTGGATAGGAGCTAGAAGTGGTTCAGTTGCTAATCATCTCTTTTCAAGGCTTGAGGAGCATCCAATTAGCAGGAAAAGTTCTTGATGTGAAGATCTGCTGAATTTCACTTTTTGGAGATGTGTTTTCATAATTTTGTATCTGAACTCCTTCACCTTGTTTATATTTTTTTGGTCTGTTAGTTTATAGAAAATTTAGTTTCTTCTAATTATACGTATAGCTGGCTTTGGTTCTTCTTTATATCTATGTCAACGGTGAATGACGGCAAGGCCCACTCTTCACCTTCATAGATCTTTAGAAGAAGAAGGTTATACGTCACTAATTATAAGAAATTATATTTTCTATCTACTAACTTTTGGATACATTTCGTATCCTATTTTTGTACTTAAAACAACTTTGTACTTGCTTTTTGGTTTATTAATGAACAGGGTCTAACCCTTGTTTTTCTATCAAAAAAAAAAAATTCACGTTACTATTTATAACATTATCGTCCCCCCTTTAAAAAAAAGAAAAAGAAAAGAATACACACACACACAATAAGATAGACATGTGCTTGCACATTCGTATATCCTCATCAAACTATAATACATGTATATAGATTAATGGTTATCTGATAATTAAAACCATCCTAGTATGCGAATGTATTTGGCGGCATGAATGAGAATCGAAAATGAACAAATACTTATGCATTAATAATTACTCGTCCATTCAACTTCACCCATATTTGCTGTCATTTGCTCAACTCCGTAGCTCTAAAAGTTCTTTACCGATTCGTAGGCAGCCAAATGTACATCACAGCACTCAGCATCCCATGAGAAGTCCTTCGACATCCCATCCTTGATTTTCCAAGTCCACTGTGCTGGCTGATTCTTCTAAAGATCCAAATGACAAACATATAGCAATCAAGTACAGTCTCATATCACAAGTGAAATAAACATTCAAAGTGTCAAAATATTAACCCGAGTACTAGCACTCGTATCTCAAGTTTTATTTCTATGGTTAATCGCTACAAGGATTTAGCCACTTAAAACTATTTTGTCAGCACGTACACCCTGAACTTTGAATGTCATTGTTATGTTTGGTTGAGATGTCACATGGAAATCATGTAATGACAAAATAAGGATAAATTTTTGAAAACACTCATTTTTCAACTTTATATAGCAAAATGGATAATTTGTGAAAAAAGCAGCAAAACCGACCCTTTTCAGATGAAAATGATTGGTTTTGTTGCGGAAGAGGTTTTCGAAATGCACGGGACTACAAGTCCCGTGCGGTTTCGTCCCCACCCGTCCGATCTGCACGTGGGTCTCGCAAGTCTAGGCACAACGCGCCACCGGCTGCAGCCAGTCATTCCCGCTCTCTATCTCTCTATCTCATCCTCAGATTCTGTTCATCACCAAACAAAGAGAGAGAAAGAAAGAAACAAGAGGGGAAAAAAATGACGACCACATCAGAGCTCGAGGACTACATCAGAGCACGGGTCCTGTCTGGCGACCGTGGGCGACGCCGGCCTCCTCTTGGGGGGAGCGGCGGCGGTGGCTGCCGAGGGGGCGTTGTCGGGGGCGGCGGGGCTGTTGCGGTCGGGGAGGATGAGGAAGGAGGGGTCGTCAGGGGAGGAGGAGACGGAGAGGGGCTGGGGGAGCCGAGGAGGGGGATGGGCCAGAGTGAGGGGGCGATGGAGAGGGGGTAGGAGGAGAGGAGGCGGTCCACGTGGAGGAGCTGGCCCGTGCCGTCGAAGTGCGCTAATGAAAAGAAAACGAAATGCACGGGACCGGTAGTCCCGTGCATTTTCGAAAAACTCCTCTGCAGCAAAACCGACCCTTTTTATCTGAAAAGGGTTGGTTTTGCTGATTTTTTTCAAAAACGGTCCGTTTTGCTATATAAATTTAAAAATTTGGTGTTTTTAAAAATTTGTCCACAAAATAACTTTTGTCCTCAGTTGGATGGAAAGAAATCTGAATTGCCCTCTAAAATTAAGGTTAGCAAGAAACTACTACTGAAGTTCACGGGTGTAAATGCTAATAATAACTTAGGGTTATAAGCGGTTGCACCATCCTAGTACAGCGGTGTATCTACAATTAACCCATTGAGATGTGTAAATCTAGAGAGCTCATGACATCTTCTGTAAATAACTATTCTTCTATGCTCTCATTAGTAGAAATAGTCTAGACTTGTCAAAATGAAAAAAGAACACAAAAAATGAACATGATGCGTGATAAGCTAATAATTTCAGTATCGAGACAGTAATGGGTTGTGTTCAGATTGGATACATACAACCAGGTCCAAACAGAGGGTCTAAATAAAATAACTGGATACTAAAACCAGATCCAAACAGAGGGTCTAAATAAAATAATTAGATTTTAAATTGTATTGTTGGCAAATAGAGATCCGTCGTCACCTTCAGCATACTTCGTTTTTTGGTCTTATACTGATGGACTATCAAAAGAAACAAGAAAAGTAGGAAGTAAATGACATGCATTCATCATATTAAACATTCTTAAACCATCTAAAATTGATTTGACTGGATCCTAATCTTCGTGTAGAGGTCGTGTTCAGTCATCAAATTTGAAGGCGAAAAATATGTGCGCATGAACCTCGTCATTTTTCATATTCAATTATTCAAGCTACTTGAGTGACATATAAGGGATAATTTACTCACAATTTCATCAAGAGCTTGGCTAAGGGACATATTTGCAAATGTTGAGAGGATATACTGTGACATCACCGTGCTCCCAAAATCCTGTTGTTCAGTGTACCTGTTGAAAAACAATCATTTAAAATCTCAAATTTGATGTTCAATCTGACATCTTGAACTATTAAGGGTCAACAACTAACAATTACCTAAACCTTTCTTGTCTCGAGTTCAGCAATATAGGAGCAGAACCGTACTTTATTGCCTTGAGCTGTTGCATGTCTACGTATTAGTATAAAGAAAAATAAAAGTCCAAAATGCGCACACAAGCCGCATAATTGACACACTTTGGTGTTATAATCCATGAAACAGAAACTATACTCTTGTCACTTTTACAAAAAAAAATAAAAATAAATAAATAATAAATAAAGGGTTAAAGCAGAAATATAGAAAACAGCCCCTATATTTTCTTAAACCAAGTCCTTTCAGATAGCATCAAAAGCCACCAAATTATAGGGCAATAGAGTGCTCTCTATAAGCTGATGATTGATCTTGACAGCGAAATCTCAAGAAGAGCTCTGTTGTTTGACACAAAAAAATAAAAAGACCATGCAGGTAATGATAACCCATTACCACTCTCTTTCCTTGAATACTAACAAATATTTTACAGCATTTGACATACCGGTACTTGGAGTAATGGATCATGAAAGGAAGAACATAACATGATATCAGAACCCGCAAGAATCAAGTGTAATAGGAACTCTTCATTTTTGTCTACGAATCTTACATTTGCATCCTGCACAAAATACACATGCAATCAAAAACACAAAGAAACAACTCGTTATCCTCGAAAAAACAGTAACATCTGATTTAATGGCGTATCTACACATAACCACCAAAATTATTTTCCCAATGTAGTGATTTAGTTACCAACCACAACTCTATTCATGTGCAACTGCTCTTATTCTCGCTTCTCTAACAGTCTGGCTTTAGTTAGCTGAAGAAACTGCCAACTATGGCTATGTTTCCAAAAAATTCCACAAAGATAAATATGTAAAATCTTGTGAATGGGGAAGAACTTAGCTCCTCGTCAGAAGGACTGAGAACTCTCTTATTCAGTCACAGGCTACTCCCAACTGCAGTTTTACTCAGTACAATCTGCACATTTAAAATGCCTAAAATCTGAACATGGATTTTTTTTTCGTGTTGAGAAAATAATGACAGCTCAGATAAGTTGTTTCATACATCTATTGTTTGGGAGCATGTAAGTTGAAAATCCAAAGTAAATGATCATGAAGTTGTGAAGTCTGAAACCCTCAATTAAAACAACACAGACAACAACAAATCCTTTATTCCAAATTTCAAGGACGACTACATCAATCCCACTCTTCCATTCAGTTGTGCTAAGGGTGGTCTCCTGCATTTACTGTTATCATAGAATCTTAATTAAATTGACAAAAAATTTAAATGGGTATCTATTATAACAATTTCAAATGGGTATCGAACATCCTAAACCATATTTGTATTCTTTATTTTTTGATACAAAAGTCAGATTATTGATAAGAACCACTGTCTCAGAAAAGAATTTGATTGTGGGTGATGCAATAGTCTTCAATATAATATGAAATTGAAAAATAGTTATCTCAAAGTTCTAATGCACAATTTTTCCCCAGAAAAGAACAAGTAGCTCAATACCAGAACACTCTTTAATTCCATATGAAACTAATAAAATGATATACAATAAAGTAAGCATAATGGCTAGTAGTTTCTGCACTATTTTTTCATGCGAAGTAATACATAGAGAGCATGTCTGCTTTTGTTTTGTTAGAAGGTATATGTTAAAGAATAACATTAAATGTTGCTTTTTTAGAAAAAGAAAATTTGTTTCTTCCTTGGCGAAAGATTCTATTGGATTTTGATCACTATTATAAATAGCGGTATTGCGACGCTAATAGCGTTAGCGGTCCCTTCCCGCTACGCTATCGCCTAATAGCGGTGATATATTGCGCAATGTGTGCTTTCCGCTAGCAAAAGCGGCCAGTAACGCGCCATAGTGGTGAATAGCGGGCAATTGTGGACAAAATTTGCTTTTTGACCGCTATTTAAAAGCAGTTTGAGGTTTATTTTTTTTAAATTAAACCCGACCCGCAACTACTGCATCCCACCGCCTCGCACAATTTCTGGCGTATTCCCGCCGCCTCCCACAGCCTCCGGCATCTCTCTCAACACTTCCTCTCACCTCCTCTCGCTGTGAGCCCCTCCTACTGTAGTCCTCTCACCGCTCAGCTCCTCTTTTCGAAGATGACGAATCTTTAACTCCTCTTCCAGTCTCATCTTCAGCATTATGTGACGGTTACATATATATTTCATGTTTGGAATCTCTTTAAATCATCAAATATGCACTTTTAGATTTTCAAAAATTTGTTTAATTTTTTTTTGAATATTTAATACATATCTAAATTAGACCGCTATTTGACTTTGGACTTTTTACCGCTATTTTGCCATAACAGCCCCAAATAGCATTAGAGATGCCTTACCGCTGTACGACGCTATCTGCTGTCGATATACTTGATTTTGATTGTCCTCCCCTTGGATAACCTTACAGCTCAGCTCTCCCAGTTCTTCTATTATGAACTTTCATGGCACTTTTACGTCTATTCCAACACTAACATCGCAGTAAATACTTTCACCGTTTTACTTAAAGAAAAATGGCCTAAACAGCACTGTTTTGTTTCTAAAAGAAACAGTAGACTATGTATATTCATTTATTGTGTGTTTGCAGTCTTTCCAACCAGGCACTTTTTTAAGTCTAATACCTTTCATTAATTTTTTTTTATGATAATAAAATTTTTGAGATTTGCAGTCTTTTCAACTAGGCACTTCTTTATTAAGTCAAATACCTTTCATTGTATATTGCTAATGACTTTTGAAAACCGCTAAATTGGACATTGCAACAATGACATACTGGCAGGAAAGATCCAAATAAAATATGAAATAACTATGTCCAACATTTGAAAAAACAAAAAAATCTGTTAAAATCAATAGGGTATCTTGATATGACTTGCACCAACTGAGGCGTGGGACCATTACGTAGCAGTTAGTCTGAAAAATGAGTCAAAATGGACACGGTAATTACCTTAAGTTCCTCTTGTAGTAGTTGCAATGTAGGAGTCATCACCGTCCCCCCCATCAACACGAACTAAAGCAATGATCGTTTCAAAAGTGAGTTCAATGACGTAAGGAAAGGATATCCCTTCATACGGACGAATATAAAATACGGTAAAAGGTAAGATTAACAACCTGGGCACCCTTTTCCATAGCATACATAATAGCTAGTCTTAAGTTATCCACATCACCATCAGAAACTTCAGAGAAGATGCATCCAACCTGATAAAGGTCAACTTAGCTATAACTGGCAACCGATAAAGAACATAATTGACGTAAGCGGTAAGGGGGAAGGAAAAAGGAGAGGGGGGGGGGGATCTGAGGTGACATTGCAGGTAAGAACTGCAGTGGAATGGGATGGTTATAAGACAAAGCGAGAAGTGTTCATGCTATTCAGAGGAACTCATCTCACAACTATTCTATTTGGAGATTTTACTTGGTATTTATGGTATTTTATTCTCCTCGATTAGAAGTGTATGCACTACTTTTGGTAACTTTTTGACGATAAGTTTAGCAATACTATTTTCTGGGTACCTATCCCGATTTCCTGGAAATGTATACTTTAGTTCATACTGACAAGACACAGAATTATCATTTTAATTTTGAGGTCTTTTGGATTCCGCAGATGTGCATCTCTAATGTTCTTCTTTGAATTACCAAGTTAATACTTGAATCAGGATATATACGAGACTAATTCTGCTGCAAAATTGGAAAATTAAGTTAATCTAGAGTCTATTACAGTGTTATATGATCCCCCATACTTAAAATTCCTGATATAAAAAAAACATGTAAAATGACCTTCATGCATCAATGCATATTATTCTGAATCCTTTCTATCCCTTCATTTACAAATCATGGTGAGCAAGACGAGATAAAACCAATACCATTGTTAAACAATAACAACTACTCCCCTTTACACAGGAATATAATAACAAGAAGTTTATTGTGTAGTCAATGTGGGACCAAACACAATTACTTAATCACAATTGTTCTTTTAGTTACATTCTTAATATCTCTTAATCACCAAATCTCTAATTTATACTCCTAATATATTATTCCTAATATAACTATAATATTAAAGATCTCCATAATATATTCCTCAACAACCATAAATAAGAAACAATGTTTGTAATTACATAATCTATCATTACTAGACATGTCAGAGCAAAGTTAAGCAATACTAATTGTTATAACGTGCTAAAGTTACCACATAACATACAATAGCAAAAGAATGCTTAGAGAACCCAAGATGATGCCTAAGTGCAACTTTACAAAGAGCCTTCCCCTCAATATTGTTTGCAGAATACTTTGCAGGAAGAAATTTGTCTTTGGAAGGATCAAAATTTGTGCCATCAAACCCATAGGGAGTAATCAACAATTTGTCCCTAGCAAAGGAAACATACCCAGTAAGAAAAATACTAAAGGTTCTCATTTTACCCCCGCAGAGACCAAGAAAGCAGTGAACCTACAAACAGCATTTGAATCCTAATATTGAAGAATTTCTCCATGAAACAACAATGGGAAGAGTAGAAAATTCACTCACCTATGAACAGCTAATGTGGGTTCCAATTCATGGCCTGAACTTTGGATGATTTTATCAATTGAATGACTTGATGATACAAAAACTACTTTGTTGGAATAAACAATCCCTCCCTGACAAGACATAGCAAAATGTAGTTTAGAACTGAAATTTATGAAAATAATTAAATAATAAAGTGGAGCAAGAAGAAAAGGTATGCCTTTAAAATGTTACTGAGATTTTTGGAGCAAGAAGAAAAGGTATACCTTTAAAATGTTAATGAGATTTTTGTTGATATTATCTTGCAAACGATCAGCACGGTGAAGTCTATGAGAATCTAGTCCACAAGTCTCTAGCTTATCCGGCTGTTCAAGACACTACAGAACATAATATAAGATTAGAGAAGAACTAATAATGCAGGAAGTACTAAAAAGCTTTTTTTATAACTAACCAAGCTCATAGAGGCCTCTATTTCAAGGTGGTTGGTATGAAATGACACGAGACGTGTTAGTTGGAAAAAGCAGTAGGGAGCTTTCAAATGTTTGTCCTAGGAAAGAGAATGAACCAGGAGGCTCTTCCAACATCAAAAGAAAGCCTCTCTAGTACGTTATGTAAAACGATTCACCTCATAAAATCGTTGTCATGTTGAGAAATTGAGATCAGCATAGGTAGTTCAAAAATAACCACCACTTATCTCTAGCAGAAATATGCACAAATACAAAACAAGGTACTATAGAGAAAGTGAAATATGACCCCGGTTAGCATATGTAAAATTAGCTTCTATTACAGAAGTCCACAATCCCCATCCAATAAGATAAAATAGACAAGGAAAGAAAGGTACAAGAATAATTATCAATAGAAGTTGGGCTGTTGGAAGCTGTTGAGACTAATGACATGAAACCAAATCACTGAAAAAACCTTTCAGCCACTGCTTCAAGTTGGTGTTTACTGAATGAAGATGCTATGTTTACTGGTATCTGCATTTAATGCATCCATGCCCTTTTTAAATTTGATTATCCATATACATGGATAAGACATACGACACACGCGTGTACATAAATATATGCATACATGTGTGCTTGCATACGTATGCGTGCCACACACGTACATGTGGATGTGTGTGTGCGTGTGTACCAAAGGAGGCTATAAGGTTGGGTTTATATAAGGTCCTCCATGTTCAAAAACTTTTTTTAGTGGTTTATTCCTAGGCATCTGCACGTCCTAGAGAATGAGAGAGTATTCTGAAGTACTATGCTTTTGAGTTTTGACCAATAGATATGCGACAGAGTTCTCACTTACTTGGGAATTCAAGTCATGGCATGTGAATACTAGTCGAGTTCCGCTGAGCCCCTAAAAGAAATAAAAGGGAAATAGTGACAAATAGAAATTTTTTCTGAAAACAGAGTCAGTATTTAGAATAAGTTTTAATAATGTTGCAACACAAAATCTTTGCACAAAATAAATCTAGCTATTGAAATATAAGATACTCATGGACAAAGATGATTTGTATACTTTGAAATTTATGCAGAATTACTATAACTTTCTCCATAAGGATGTCAAAGATTATATATTGCAAAAATTCTACAGTGGTACTCTCAGCAATTAGCTTAACAGTATTGCAGAAGTTACTATAGTAGTAGAGTGAACTTATGTCACTAAAAACAAAACAGATAAAGAGGAAACCCATACGTTCATTCATATTTCTATGGTTGAATTTCAAAGCCAATTGAAAATGCAAACGAAGGAACATGTACACATATTTACCAGAAAAAAGACTACAATTTCTTGTCAATGAAAAAAATCTGTCACTGATACACCACAGAAGTGACTGAAGTCTAGGAGTTACCATGTCACTATAAATTCCTACATAGTGTATCTTTTTTTAACAGTAATAGCATCAGGATAGTAGATTATAGGTTACTGTAGTCTGTAGCTGTTTTATATGGTCTTACACGTGGGGTGCGAACAGTTAGTTTGAATAGACTCAAAAAGAAAATCTTAAGAAAAATATTTCTCTCTCATCTTGAGCCAGCAAATGATGTGTGGACAAGGCAGTACTCCAATGAGATGTTAAGAATCCATGCTTAATATGTAATGATTTTCAGCAGCATCAAGGTAACGTTTGAGACAAGAACAGAACAATTTGTCCAGTTCCTTCCTTAACATCATGTAAATCCAGCAAATTTGCAATAAAATATGAGATTTTAGGAGCATAAATTTGATCATGGAACTTTTTTTTGAAATGACTAAAATAATGCCCACCACATAATGTACTAAACTAAGAGAACAAATAAATAGAACTGGTTCATATGTAGGCATTAGCTGTTTATGTACTCAATAGCTTAAATCTTTTTTTCCAAAAGGTTTATCTTATAGGATATCAGAGCATCAGGTTCAAGATTGCCTTGATAAAAGTCTCACATACAAGGGAAATTAACAGATTTACAACATCCGCCTGAGGTAAGCACTAAAAAGCAGACCGTTATAGTTACAATTATGGGTTTAAGGATAACAGAGATACATAGAAACCTAAAACAAACAATTAAATACTGACCTGGTGAACAAAAATATCCCAAAAAAGCGGCCCAATGATTGCAGTTTCCCAATTGTGTATGTGCAAAATATCAGGTTGCTTTCCAGATTTTACTAAATAGTCCAATGAGGCACGTGAAAAATACGCAAATCTGATAGACCATTGAAAAGAAACACATGTAAAAAGGTAAGTGGTATAAGAGAATAATTAGAAAGGTACTAAGGCCTGATTAGAGATCTGAAGTGTATGTCCTTGCAGTGAAATTTTCCTAATGGCAAAGCTTCAAAACATTACTTTGATCTATGCAATAATAAAATGATTGGTAAATTATCTGCCAGAAAACATTTTGACCCAATTGGTAAAGGAAAGCACACAATATGTAGCATTTTTTATCAGACCCTACAGTACAACACAATGATACTCTTTGCTACCAATAATACTTGCCGCATGAAGTCATCAGAGTACCCGCATATCAGGTCACGGTTGAAAAATTCCTGATGATGGAGAGGTTCAATTAATGCAACGCCAATATTGTTGATGATCCTGGATAAGGGAACAAGTGGCGAATTAGCTGAAAGGAAATAAAATGGATAGAGGACAAACATCAAATAAATAGGGTGGCCCAGTGCATGAAGCTCCCACCATTGTGGGCTCTGGGGAGGGTTAGATGTACACAGCCTTACCTCCGCTTAGCGGAGAGGCTGTTTTTGAGATTCGAACCCGTGACCTCCAGGTCACAAGGCAACAACCTTACCGTTGTGCCAAGACTCTGGGGAGGGTCAGATGTACACAGCCTTGTTTTCGAGATTCGAACCCGTAACCTCCAGGTCACAAGGCAACAACTTTACCGTGCGCCAAGGCTCACCCTTTAGGACAAACAACAAATGATTTATTTTTTATAATATTTTTTAACTTTAATTGAAACTGAAAAAAAATATTTACTTAGAGAAAATGTTAAACAAGAGAACCAATAGTAGTAAACCTGAACAAGTAGTATCTGAAAAAAATATATGCTGATTAGCATTTCTCACCCAGTCCATATTCTGTTTCTGTGCCATCTACCACCAAAATAAGAATCTACTTCACCCTCAATTTTCCTTAAAGCCTTAATGGGAGCCAGGTTTATACTTGCATACCTGTTAACATCAGAATTCCTTGAGAAATTAGACTCCTGATTCTACCATTTTATATAAAGGATGCAGCCGACATTAATGTCTGTCTGAAATAAGAAATGAATAACGCAAGAATAAAGAAAAGATAGCTTCAATCATCAAATCAAATATTTTATCCAAAACCATTTATTAGTGGAACTAACCTCTTAACCCCTAACACCACTACATGCTACTTGTAGAATATATAGAAGAATATTTTTTTTAATTTTTTCCACATAAAGCCTGAAGGATTAACTGACCAAATAAGTGTACAAACATTCATGCAGATCATTTAAGGGTGAACAATCTCCAGGAGTACAATTCTTCTAGTTGAGGTTCCATTCAATACTGCTCCAATTTGGAAACTGAGCTACACCTTGATATTGCGGGAGTCAAGGTTCAAGTTCGATGATAAGTCAACATGTGATGGTACATGGAATACAACTCGGGGAAAAATAATAACCAGGTTTTTGGTAGTGGGTTACAAGCTGACATTGACCCAATATGCTGGTGAAAAATTCCTGCCCGAACCACCATGAGCAAGCAAGGAGCTGGGCATGAAACCTGGACAGCTCGGCAGGCAGCAGGAATCATTTAAGCTTTTCAGTTTATGTTCGCTCCTAATTGGAGAATCTGATATTCCAGTCGTCTCTAACTCATTCTGTAAGAGACGATAGTCTAGTGATCGTGCTGCATGTAGCTCTACCCAAAGAAATCTGACTGGTATGGCTCACTGTGGGCCTACAAGTCTCCACATCACATATTTTCCATGTTTCACAACCAAATGTAATTTATAAATTGAAAGGAATTAGACATTCCCAATTTGATATATAGCTCATCACAATAATTGACTGCTAGAGGATACAATTCAAATGATCTTCGCATCACCAATATACCATGTTGATCAATCAACTCTAAATCTAGGTTATAATGCACTTAGCAGCTTTTTTCCTTCGATGGTAATGTGTGCACAGTCATCAAAAGAATTAGTCACACGTTGAAGGTATCTTAAGTTTGTGGAGAAGATTGATACTATGTTATCTATCCAAGGAGACAAGGTTTTGATAGGAGCATGTAAATTAGAATCGATCTTGCAGCAGAAACAATTAACAATCTGACATTAATGAATTAATAGATTTGTTAATTTGTTGATAATCTACCAAACTTTACTTGAACATAGAATATTAGTTCGGATTCCACCTACAGCATTCTTCTCTTTGTGTTATATTGCTTCAATAGTACGGATAAATCGGTAAGATACTATATTTCAAACTAGCTTTAAGATACTTTACAATTCAAAAGCTATTATGCTTTTAGGCTGATTTATTGGCTTTACGTTAATGGATTATGATGCTAACTCAATACGGTGTAGTTAAAGACTCTTAATTGTTGTTACATGTTGACTTGTGAAGCTCCTACTTCTTGTGGGTTTACTTATTGATTAATATATTACAATGTAGTTTTTCATGTTGTATGTTTTTATGATTGACATACAATTACTTTTTTCCCATTAATTATGTCATTTAGAGTGCAGTATTATTAAAGAACAAATTTGGTAGAATTTGTTTTCTAAATATCTAATATTATTTTTATATTAATTTAAATAGTTACCAAACAGTATCGGTCGAGTATTGTCAAGTATCCTCCATCAGTCAAATTCCTGATGATATTGCTATACCACCAATACTTGTTGATATGGGATCAGCATTGGCATGTACTGGTTATTCGGGGTGGTTGCCAGATCGACATGCTAAAAAACCAATCCGCTACAGCTGATAGGTATCATTACTGACTAGTTTTGTTTAAGTGCTAATAAGGGCATGCTTACAAACCATAAATAGAAGATTCATCAGTAGATACACAGAATAAAACTGTGTGGTTAAAAGATGACATACTTGGGTAAAATGACCTCCACCATATTGCCTTTTCTTTGTAGGGCGGACGAAACACCCGTCACATATGATGCCAAGGGACTGGAGGAAGCAATCGGTTCCATTTCGCTGCAGATATGCACTACATGCAAAGGTTTTCTGCAGTTCAGGGGTAACCATATTTGAGAACAATCACCTAGAAAAATTAGAATTTAGAGAAAAATCAATAGCTTACAGCTTACTTCTACAAAGCAAAATACCCTGTTTCAGAAATTATGCTCAATGATAACCATATTTCATGGTTCTAAAGTTTATATATCCAGTCCAACAGTTCATTGATATTTGTGAGCAGTCTTCAGTGCATAAGAAGACAATTGAAGATTTTTTGCAAATAAAACCTCAAGTATTTGTCAACATAGAGAACAATTAATTTCAAATTATACCTGGGAAGATGATTGGAGGGATAATAGTGATAGACCTTGGAAGAGGAAGCGAGTGTGACAGTGTTCTTGTGTTCTAGCAAACTACTAGAAGTGGTATAAAGGATTTAGGTTCTCAGTTTTGAAAATTAACATACAGTATGGATACACAGAAAAAATTGGTGCCATGCGAGTTAACATTAAATAAAGAAAAAATAGTCTCTTCCATGCATATAGAACCATGAATAACAAATATGCTATGTATTGTTTCTCCATTTTGATTTTCAAATCACTAGTTGGCATACCGCATAATTGTTTCTGAAAAATGCCGAAGTTCTGATAATAATTCTAGATCATTCTTCTCCTGGATGCCAAAGAAAAGGTTATTGACAGCAAATCTGTTCTCCACAATACTTTTTCTGAGATCAGCCGCCTCTCCTGTACCAATCATGTCTGAGAGCACCATGGAATCTATCCGCAGTAGCAACTCAGAGATACTCCATGATTCCACTGATTTAGTGGTGGTACCTAATGTAAGATCAAAAAAATAATTACAAACTCAAGAATTTGACATGTTTGGCAATTTGAACAGAGAATATTCAACAGAATGTAACTTAACATAGATTAAGTTTTAACTTTGAAGTATGATCCAACATAGCCCCATAAAGTCATATTACATGCATGTGATGGCTGCCAGTAATACTATGAAATAAACATAAATAGCTCAAACTTATCAACGTAAGGAGAAATCTATTGACTATGTTACATTCTGTTAAAACTAGATGAATACTCAGGCAATTTGCAAATAAGACTTGTCATTGGTTCAGAGAACTCCAGCACACTGTTAAATGCTATGAAAACCAAAGATCTGACTAATCGTAGACTCCCATTCCCATAATGATTTCAAAACATATTTAAGCAATTGTCTCTATTAGGCAACAAAAAGAAATCAAAATATAATCCAAAAACATGGAAGATAATTTATTCCGTAATTGTCTGTCAAACAACCACTTTAAAGCTAAATTTATGTGTAAACTGGTTTTTGGACATGAAGTCGACTAGCTTTCCTATCCATTCTTACTTAACTCCATCACCTCCTCACCAAACATGTTCTGCCTTTCAAGGAAGTAATCTTTTCCAATGGTGGCCTTTGAACATGGAGTGGATGCCCACTTGAGAGGGAATGTCTAAGATCACATTTTTGACCCATAACCCATAAGCCTATTAATGAGGACAAGAAATGACAATATTTAATTAGTTGATATATTTTTGAATTTTGAATTTTGAATTTTGAATTTTGAAATTTGAATTTTAAAATTTAGTTTAATTTTAGTTGAGTGATTTGAGAGATTGTTGGTTGTTTCTATTTTTATTGCACATTATGTGCACGTAGTTTTTTTTATAAATAAGGTTGTATGAGACTATTGAAAATCAATGAATTATTAAAAATTGAAATGAAATTTGAGTTGGCTTAATTTGGATGTGAAACCTAGGCCTCGGGTGTGAAACCCTAGGCCAATACTTGTTCCTCTTCTTCTAGCCATCAAACCTCTATCTTCTCTCATTCATCTGTTTATCTCACAGCCTCGCTGCCCCCACCCCTTCTCTTCCACAAGTTGTCGATTTCTCCCTGCTCTCCTTACCTTCGAGCAGCCGTTGTTCCCGCCTCCGTAAGCCGTCAGAACCACCTCAATAGTCGTTGATTTCCCTCCGTCCTCCTCCACTCTTCAAGCCGTCATTTATTTCGTCTTGACACCGCTGCCGGCCTCGTCCCAACGCCCGCCACCTGCATCGACCCGACGACTACCCGTGGGACATCGCATCGCCCTCATCCCGTCGCCGCGTCATCATCAGTTCAACACTGTCGCACTCGTCGTTATCGGATCTCTGTCTCATCATCGCCGTTCAGTTCACCGTTATCGTCGGACCACCTCCAGAGATCTCTCACGTCGAGTCTGTTCAGACCGACGAAGGTTTCGTTTTCTTTCGTCACTTATTTTTCTGTTGATTTCATTTTGTTAGTTAATTGCATGAATAATACATCTCTAAACTCTTGTCTTATATTCACTGCGTACATTATAATTGTGAGTTGAGAGTATCTGAACATGTGACTGCTTAAACTTGATATTGATCTTAGAACTTGTAAAAATGATAATTGATATTGTGATTAAATTATTCGAGATTGGGATTGTTTATGACTATCGTTACAAATCTTGTTAAAATCCATCTGTCACGTTAATTATTTTGAATTAACTTCCTACCGAATATCATGATTTTTGGCGAAACTGTGCGTTGTTCAAATTAAATCGCTGATTCTGATAGAGCCCCTCCCCTGTTTCGCATTATTTTTGGTATCAGAGCATTGTTCTAGGGTAGGAAATTTTTTTATTTTTATTTTTATTTTTTAGATTAGTTGAGTCTTTTATTTGATATTAAAAAAATCACATTCATCTCATTTAGCTGTTTGTGCACACCATTCATCTCATCTAGTTGTTAGTGCATGCCCACTCGCACAGGCCTATCCTATCAATTTAGGAGAATCAAGTGAGTCAACTAGTGAGTCAAGCATGTCAGGCAGTATAAATCCCGAATTACCCGAACTACTTAAGCAAATCGCTGAGTTAAACGGACAAATAGGTAACTTAACACATGAGAGTAGAGCTACCCACGAGACCCTGAATAACATCAACGAGAGACGTGCTAGGTTAGAAGAAACACGGGTTACAACTCCGCCACGAGGTCAAGGCTACGGATACCTACCGCAAGGTCATAGGTACATCGTTCAACGACTCCCGCCTTAACTTGTGCCTGCTCCACTAACCTTTGATAGTAAGCTCGACCCACAAACTTTCTTTGACTGACTGAAGAGCATGGATCGCTATTTCGATTCATTGTTTTAAATATCGGCCGATAATCAATATTATCGGCCAAGTTATCGGATTTGGGAGCTCTCCGCTAGGATAAATTAGATTTTTAATCGGTTATCGTTTTTGTAGGTTTATCGGCGATTTATCGGCGTTATCGGCACTTATCGGCCGATAAGTAAGACTTTTTTATCGGGATTATCGGGATTATCGGCTCATTTTGACTAACATTATATTTTTCAAGGCTATGATGCAAGTTTCGCTTTCTACAATTTGTTAGTGATTCTAAACATGATCATTTATATTTTGGTATGTTTATATTTCATTAAGCATGATTAGATTATATTTTTAATTGTTATATTATATATACACATCATCCAGTATATCACTCCGATAAATACTACTTATCCTCGATATATCCCCGATTTTTGCTATCCGATAAGGATTTTGGCCATCTAATAAATCCCCGATAACCGATACTTAAAACCTTGCTTCGATTTGTACGTCCTAATGGAATCCCAGAAAATCAAGTTTGTCACAATAAAGCTCACTGGATCCGCCTGCCAATATTGGTCCAACTTCGAAATGATAAGGCATATTAGAGGTGAGTTATCAATTTTTACTTAGCGAGAAATGGCCGACGAACTGAAACGAAAATATCTACCGCCATCGTTTATTTATAAATTGCTAGATAAGTGGCATTGTCTTACTCAGGGAACCAAATCTGTAAGAGTATGTTGCTCAATTTGATGAATTGTTTACTCGATGCAGCACCATTGAATCAGAGACACCGATGAAAGTCTTATGAATATTTAGAGCTGGATTAAGAAGCGACATCCAAACCGAACTTTTTGCTAGAGTAAACACCCTTGAGAGAGCTTACGCCTTAGTTCAAGATTTAGATGAAACCAAATTCCATCAATCTCATAGGGCTCAGAATTTTCAAACTCATCCCTCCCAGTCTTCCCGTGCCAATACATCTAGTCAGCCTCTGAGTCGATCTAACCATAGTTCTTCACAGTCTAGAGTCGATCCCAAGGGCCAGAAGTCAAAGAGATCTCTCTCCAAACTTAGCCTAATAATGCAATGTTACAATTGTCAAGAATATGGGCACATTGCTTCCATCTGTACAACTCTGTTCAGAGTTAGAATTAATAAGCCGTCTATAACGGAATTAAAATCTATTATTAAGGAAACCGTTAACCAGACCGTAGATTTGACAGAATCTAACTCTGACAAGAAAATTCAGGATAGTATAATCAAAGAACCATGCACTTCTGTTCATTCTGAAACTACCCCTGCAATTGTGAAGTTAATTGAATTTTCATGCAATGACAACACTGACTATTCCTCAAGCTACCCCTTTGATTATGGAGTTCACTGACGTTGTCCCTGAAGCTGTTCCTGAAATTAAAACTCTAACTCCTGAATTCACTTCAGTGACTGAAAACGTTGTTGATATTCCCCACAAAGTCCTCTTGGACCAACATGACACCCAACACGTTCCTGATTTGGTTCCTAAAGTGAGTCACTCAGATATCTGTATGGAAGTTGAATCCTAAATTGAGCATCGTGAGACAACTACCGTATTAGATGTCAAACCCTCATGTATTGTCCCGATAGTCACTCACATACACACTGATCCTTTTTGAGAATATATAGTGATTAGGGATATAAGTTTGAGCACGAGTGTTTTTATTCTCTCTCATGTTAAACACGTAAAAACACTCATCCGTCATGCATGTGTTTGCACGTTCCTCCTTATCACTATAAAAATAGGAAATTTATTATGCATATTAACAAAGGAATACTTAATTATTCCATTTGATAGAGAACGTCATGCATTTTAAACACTTCGTTGAGTTACATCTGTCATTGATCATATTGTTTGAGTCTGTATTTCATCATAATCATTTGAGTTGATTTACATCATTTTTTTATTTTGCATTGATCATATATTGGGGATTCAATGATCTAATTTGAATAAATACATTGCTAACTGAAATGTATGATATTGAGTCAGGACCTAATTTAAAACTATTAATGCTGATATTTTAGATGGTTCGGACTTGTCCAATACAGTTTATTTATAGCTGTTTAAGATTTGATATGATATTTATGAGCTTTTCCAACTCTTAAACTAATTAATGGCAACATTTATTGATTTGGTCATAGTTTTATTTTCAATATTGAGTGATTAAACAGTTCACAATGTTATTGGCAGTCCACTGATATAAGCCTGATCCTAACCTATTATTTATGAGAGTTCTTTCACTTTACTCCACTTCTATATATTTATCCATACATCATTGAATTTTGATAATATTTTAGATGGTGAATTTACAATGTAATCTACCTAATAATTTGAGATGCAGAAAAATAACTGACGGCAGATTAAAATGCAGACAGAGTATATTGAAGATGATAAGTTTCTGCAGCTAACTCGGCGGAGTCGACTTTTCTCCCACCCGGGGAGAATAATGAGGACAATAAATGATAATATTTGATTAGTTAATATATTTTTGAATTTTGAATTTTGAATTTTGAAATTTAAAATTTAAAATTTGAATTTTGAATTTTAAAATTTAGTTTAATTTTAGTTGAGTGATTTGAGAGATTGTTGTTTGTTTCTATTTTTATTGCACGTTGTGTGCACATAGTTTTCTCCCTGCTCTCCTTACCTTCGAGCAGCCGTTGTTCCCGCCTCCGTAAGCCGTCAGAACCACCTCAACAATCATTGATTTCCCTCCGTTCTCCTCCACTCTTCGAACCGCCGTTTATTTCGTCTTGACACCGCTGCCGGCGTCCCGACGCCCGCCACCTGCATCGACCCGACGACTACCCGTGGGACATCGCACCGCCCTCATCCCGTCGTCGCGTCATCATCAGTTCAACACTATCGCACTTGTCGTTATCGGATCTCCGCCTCATCATCGCCGTTCAGTTCACCGTTGTCGTCGCACCACCTCCAGAGGTCTCTCACGTCGAGTCTGTTCAGACCGACGAATGTTTCGTTTTCTTTCGTCCCTTATTTTTCTGTTGATTTTATTTTGTTAGTTAATTGCATGAATAATACATCTCTAAACTCTTGTCTTATATTCACTGCGCACATTATAATTGTGAGTTGAGAGTATCTGAACATGTGACTGCTTAAACTTGATATTGATCTTAGAACTTGCGAAAATGATAATTGATATTGCGATTAAATTATTCGAGATTGGGATTGTTTATGACTATCGTTACAAATCTTGTTAAAATCCATCTGTCACGTTAATTATTTTGAATTAACTTCCTACCGAATATCATGATTTTTGGCGAAACAGTGCGTTGTTCAAATTAAATCGCTGATTCTGATAGACCCCATCCGCCGTTTCGCATCACCTATGCTTCTAGGTTAATTGGTTCCTAAGAACTATTGTTTAAGCAGCATAAATAAATGCATAAGTAGATACAGGAATAATTCAAGCTGTACAGAACACATTGGCATGCACAAAGAAAGTAAGCTAGTACCAATCCAAAATTACATATTGAATATATGCAGAACTCCCTCAGACTTTCAATATTCTAGAAGAAACTTAACTTCAAGAAGATTGTTATGCTTTGAGATGGATAAACATAAAGCCAAAATAACTGTCCACATCTTGATGTGCAAGCGTGAAAGGATTAACAATGAAATGTACAGAAACATATATTATTTTATTTTCTTGCCTCTGACAAATATCTTCAGCCGCACCTGCCTGGTTTCTTGCTTCCAACTGCTCTAGCCTCTCTAGTAGTAACTGTTTTTCATGTTGCACTTTCTTCAGTTCCTCTAAAGCCACAAGTCGTCGTTTGTTCAGATGCATAATATCTAACCATGCACAGAAATTCAAATATGAGATATACTACTTACATGTTTCACATATACTTAATAGAAAGATTCAGAGTCGGCTAGCATATAGATATACATTCATATGCATCGGAACAAGGGGCATCATGACTGCAATAGGAACACGTACCCATATATTTATATGGAAATCATTGGATAACAAATATTATTTACAGAAAACCTCTGAAAAATTAGATAATCAATTCCGTGAATTATTAGACACAATTGGGATGGTGTGGTGTTTAAAGATAGGGGAAAAAAGGAACATAATTCTATTCTATCAAATGTGTGAATAATTGAACAACCTACAACCTAGAAATCAGAAGTTCAGTAAGAGAACAATATTGTTACCAGGCCCAATAGAATCACAAAAATCAACTATGTTAGTTCTATGGGTAAACTGCAAAAGATACTAATTTATAAAGAACATGCAGCTATGTTGCATTAAAAAAAACTTGGCATGAAGCATGGTACAAAAAAATGGTAGAAAGCCTAGTTATATGCATAATCCTTCATGATTACATGACATAAAAGTTTGAGGCCTCACTTTGCTGAGCATCATTGAAGAGTTTCCATATGTTGTCGTTACTAATTTGCACGCTGGTCTCAGAGGGTGAAGATGCTCCCTGTGACAATATAAACTGAAATAAAAAATGTCCAGAAACAGAAGACGTAGTTTAATAAATAAGGCATAATGCATATAATTTGCATACCTCAAACTTGTCCTTGTCATTACTTTCCAACCTAAGAAAAAAGATTGATTATGTCTCTTTCACAAAGCAATTTATTGAACATCACGTCTAAACAAAGTCCAAGAATACTTGGTTCTCCTAGGTCCTGCAAAGGAATTTGAGTTCTTCTTCCTATGAAAACACCCTAGCTAATCAAAAGACTAGTACCAAATTCAGACATGAAAATGAACTCATTAGATCAGTTAAAATAGTGTGTAGACATGAAAATGAACTCATTAGATCAGTCTAACTAGTGTGTGTGTGTGTGTGTGTAGACATGAGAATGAGCTCATTAGATCAGTTAACTAGTGTGTGTGTTAAGAAGACAAAAGAAACAGTTAAAAGTCTTCCCAAAGTGAGGGGGGTGTTTGGTAAGCTGAAAGTAATGGAAAGAGTGAAACAATGAAAGTGAATTATTTTCAGTCCCTTTTAATGTTTCTTTTGTTGAAAGTGCTCGATGATACTTTAAAAAGAAACGCATTCAAATAGTGCCACATTTGATATAATCATATCATGTATAACGCACTTTCCCACAAACTGAAGTCATCCTCAAAGTGAAAAAGAGGAGACTACTATGGATAAGACGAGCAAAATTTAACCGCATGGTGCCACGGTATTATTAGTAGGTAAAAAGCCAAAAAAAATAGTGGTCTAAACATTTAATTTTAAAAATACACCGTATATATAATCGCTTTGAATAAAAAGTATAGCATGTTATAGAAAAATATAGTAGCTCACACCATACTAAACAGATGACATACAAAGTAGGTAGAAAATTAATCCTTCCGGATATTCTTGGTCTAAGAGTGACTTTAGAAGTGAGTGAGTCTAAAGATAAATGGTGGTAAAACATTGGGTTTATAGGTAAAAAAAAACCTTTTTTGAAGCAGATGAGTAAAATAAATTGATGTAGTACTTTGGGTTTATAGGTGCAAAATTCATCTATAGTTCGCAGTGTCATGAAACTAGTGTAAATTAGCCCAAGAAATTGTTTATGCATTTTACTCCATGTGCCTAACCACTTAGAAATAATATAGAAACCTAAAGAAAATATAGCAACTTACACCGTGTGCCAAATTGTTGAAATATGCATTGACTTTAAAGTTATTTCATAGAGATTCTTTAGGCCAAGAGTGACTTTGGAGTGAGTGGGTTGAAAAATTGATGGGTTAAAGCTTTGGTTTTATTAGTTAAAAAAAATATTTGGGGGTGGGCTCAAAGTTAAATGGGGTAGAATTTCAATGGAGTGCATGATTCTGGAAAAGGATGGGTCTAAAAATAAACAGGGACACAACTTTGGGTTTATAAAAAGAAGTTGGTGGATTTAAGAATAACTGGGGTAAAACTTGGGTATATAGGTAAAAAATAAAAAACTTAAATATGAGCAGATCAAGACTCAAACTTGTGACCTATATATTTACCACTATGCCACATCCTGTCTATTTACTTGTGAACTTCAGCTAAGCACTGTTCATCCCCAATAAATTTAGTGTATATTATAAAATCAATTTATTATTCAACTCTCCGTTTTTTCATTTGCTTTGGCAAAAGATTATAATAACTTTTTTATAACCCTAATAACTTTTAGAGGTGGAACATTTTGTTAACATTAAATCATATAGTTATTATATTACTACAAATATGACAAAATAGTCATTTCTCCCTTAAAGTATTGGTGAATTCTCAAGTTGTCCCCTAAAATATCAATTTACCTATTTTGTCAATCTAACTGTGTTTGTGGTTTCAATATGACCATTTTGTAAGTCTACAATCAAATATTTAACAGATTAATGACATAACATTTTTGTATTTCTTAACGGATTAATGACATAACATTTTTTTGTATTTCTTAACGGATCTTTATCAGTTATCTCTTTTTTTCCCAAACTAAAAATATTTTTAACTACTTTCTCCCAAAACATTTTACCCTTTAACTTCTTTTTATAAATTTTAAAAAAGATCTTTTAGATGGCAAAAAACACTATCACATCATTAATTTGTTAAATATTTGACTATAGGTTCACAAAATGATCACACTAGGAGCATTCACAGTTTTGGGGGTGGGGGTGGGAGCGAGGGGGGAATAGGCAAATTAATATTTCAAGGGGCAATTTCAAAGTTCACCAATACTTTAAGGGGAAATGATCATTTTGTCCATAAGAAAAAGATGTTAGTGAGTATTGTACGTCATATGAGAGGATTCTCTCATATATAATTATGTGGTGCAATCTCAACTAAGTGTTGCCATGAGGTTTCTCCCTCGCTCTTCTTTACTTGGTTAAGACATGACATTATCATATGAGATAATCGCCTCATATGACATTGATACTCATTATTCTCTAAAAATTTATGACTTAAATACAAAACAAAATTTTGTTGCTTTGTTTCCTCAGGGGGTTGGTTTTTTTTTTTTGGTTGAGGTAGGGGTGCTTAGCCTTGTTTTATTGATGACTTATAAAACCATAGCTCATACACATTTAATTTGCTAATAGTGTAGGCCAATTACAATTCAACCAATATCTATAAAGAACAAGTTCTAAGCTTTAGAGGTTTAGTTATGTAGATACCTTAGCATTACGCCTGAGATGAGAAATGCTAATTGCATGGTGATTTCTCCAAACACTATTGCTAGAATTTAGCCTTGTATCTCAATTCTCAACCTAAAAGACAAATAAATTGTAAGAAGCAGAGCAAGAAAGGAACCAATGGTCGACTGAGCGGTCGATTGGCCATAGCTGTGTGTCGACCATCCAATTGATCAACTAGTCTAACCACACTGTGATCGTCCATGTCAAACCCTGTTTGGTTCAAGATTCCTATTTCTTTGGTATTTCGGGTAGAACTCTATATGTATGGGTCTTCTAAGTCAAGGATTAGAACATTGTGCCAAAAATCTACAAATTGTAAAGGAGTTGAATAGGATTTTAAGGAAAAAAAACAAATGAGAGAAACTCAAGAGTTTTGTGAGGAAACTTCATGAGATTGAGAGGAGGATCTTCGGAATAAACTAGACTCATATCACTCCTAATGGACGTAGGCAATTGCCAAACCACATAAACCTTCGTCTTTGCATCTGGTTTTACTTTTAGCGACATTGTCATGATTTCTATGTTCTGATCTTGTTCGTTTTCTGTGTTTCTCCCTTGCGAAACATATAGTTTCCCCTATTTAAAAGGAGTAGATCTAGTTGGGTAGATCAGCGCACGCTTCCGCATAGGTTACATTAATTGATATAAAAGCCGGTTGTCCTAACAATCCAAACAGTGGCGTAGCCAGGAAATGAAGCTTGGGGGGTCACTCCTACTTTTTCTCTTAAAAAATGCTAAAGTAATTATATGAATAATCGCCTTCGATAATATCAGTATTTTTTGAGCGAAAGGACATGGTATCAAACATAAAAACCCTACCCAAAAATAACTATTTACAAGAAGGAAATGATTACTCCCAACTCTAAAAATATAGTCAGAATTGATATAAAAGAAAAAGAAATGCAAAAACTAAAATTATTGAGCTTGGAAATGACATAAAAGCTACTAATGATTTGTACTTTTTTGAAAATTTTATTTAATTTCATCATTGCTGGTAGTTTGATATATGCATGTTAGTGTGCAGTCATTCATCCATTTATCTTCTATGCAGTTATATAGTTTAGTTTTCATGATATTCATGGCTTAAAATGCACTCAACATTTGCAGTTGCAACAAACAAAATCAGTGTGAACTTTTAAGCTCGTAAACAAAGAGAAAGATTGCATCTTTCATCTCCAACATCTTTTCCGCATAACTTTAAATTCTATTCAACCTTAGTCTGTATTAAACTTTTTCTAATTTTAGGTTTAGATCCTCAAAGATCTATATCTAATACAACAAATAACTCGACATAGCTTATCCTTTAAGCTATTAAATACGACCTAAAGGCAAAAATCAAAATTTCCAAGAGAATAAAATTGTTCAAGCTATTGAATATGATTGGATAATCGTGCCATCAAGTTATTTCTAAGATATTTTCCAGGAACAAAGAACTACTAGTCATTTTGTTGTGGGCCTGAGATCTGTAGCCATATATTTAAAATGCTACAATATTAAATATTGTCCGCTCCAACGGGTCTAAAGGAAACATTTTTAGTTCAGCCCAGCTAGCCTATCCATTATCAGCTCATGTGCAACTCTAGTTGCTGCCTTTGGCCTGCCATGTAGGACAATATCATGCCTAACGTACAACTTAATATCAAATAGGGTCATGCACTTATAAATAGGGAAAATTTGCAAAATAGACCATTTTTGTAAAGTAATTAGCGAAATAGACCACTTTTAAAAGTAATTAGCAAAATAGACCTCTTTTTTGCCAATAGGCCAAAAAGAGGTCGATTTTGAAAAAGTGGCTTCAGAAAACATACGGGACTACTAGTCCCGTATGTTTAAAGCTAACTAATCTAATGATTAGTGCACTAATCATTAGATTAGTTAGC
>BQKN01066283.1:1075715-1085751 GCA_022839385.1 Asparagus kiusianus
TTGGCAACCCCGACTATTTAGCGGCGTCATTAAAAAAACCGACCCATTTCGTGCTGACGTGGCACGAAATGGGTCGGTTTTGATAATAAAAACTGGACTGGGTCGAATTTTTTAATAAAAAATTTAAATGGGTCTAAATCGAAAATTTGTTCTTCTCGAGATTAGTCCCTTACTGATATTTTAACTTATAGTACCTCACATCATTAAAATTGCTAATAGGTCCTACAATGCATGGTCCAAAATTTAGTCCCTCAAGTAGGGATGCTAAACCGTATTCGTATCCGAGAAATATCTGTAACCGTATCTGTTAGGACACAGATATCGTTACTTAAATTTATAACTGATAGAATATGATTTTATAGCGAAATATACGTATCTATATAAAATATATGGATACATATTAGTCATACTTTTACGATTGTTTCGATTCTTAAATTATGGATTTGTGGTTAATTTTGATGATCAAGATGTCTAATTTTATCTTTTTAGTTATAGAACATATGAATGAACTCTTTTGTATCACATTAACTATGTTTTTATCAATACTATCTAGTTTTCTCATATCTGTTTTGTATCTGAATGCACATCTGCTTATATATCTGCTTCTATATCCATAATTGTATCTGATTTTAGCGAATATAGATATGATTTTCTTTACGGAGGGTATTTGTATCTGTATTCATATCCGAGATGGGTAAACGGATATGGATATAGTAAGCATCATATTCGAGCTGTATCCGCACCCCTACCCTAAATTCATTGAAATTGTTATTACGTTCTCTATTAATTAGTTGTAACAAATTAATCCCTCCAATTTAAAGTTGGAGTAGCAATATATAAAAATTTGATTGCCAAGTGACTGCAACTTGGCTAGTTCTGTCCGTGCCCTTCGGGATGTGATTACTAAGTGTGATGTTTTCCGGGTTAAATGGATGCGTCTAAAGTGTATGAGGGGTAGTTCAATTTGGTCTTATAGAACTCATCCTGCTATTTCTTAGATGCGGCGCAATTTTCTCTGCGCATGACCTTATGTGATGACCCTCACCGGTGTAGTTGATAGATGTACGTGGATCGCAACTACCATGATGTCTTTAGCTTTTGTTCGGGGAGGGATTCACTTCACATTCAAGGATCGGTGGTCGCTTGGGCTAATTGAGTTTGATTCAAAGGTCTTGTATAACAGTTAGTCAGTTAGTTTCTTGTGTTTGGAAGGTATTTATGCAATGTCTCCTAACATAAGAGGTTTTTTTATAGGCGAGGGCTAAATATTGTCTTTATTTAGAAATGGAGAATATCCTTGTATTACAAAAATTTATTTTATTCCTAAATTAACTCATATTTCAGCTACTTTCAAGCTACTTCCATGTCTTGAAGTGCGAAAAAAAATTTAAGAAGGAGAGAAAACACACACCCGCTAATGTTAGCATTTAAGGAAGTGTTAGAAATAGCTTTTGAAAGAACAAAATACTTTTTCCTCGGAATTATTGAAAGTAGTCTCTACTTTATTTATTTTAGCTGCTTCGTGGCTACATCCGTACAAATAAATAAGCCCTTAGCTAATAATAGTGAGAATCACTGTTTGTAGGGTCAAGACCGCATTACACACGGATCTGATCCAAATTCCTGGGCGACAATCAATGTCCAAAAACAAAACACGGTAAAAGTCCGTTTGCGTCAAATTGAGGCTCCACTCGTCAATTTGATCTCCCTCCGCAAGAAATTGAGAGCATATCCGGTTCGAAATTTAAGATCCGTTCCTCTTTTCTCATCGCCTATAAATATCCCTATCCTCCACTGTTCACTGAGCTCCTCTCTCATTCAGCCGCTTGCTCTCGTCTCTTACCTCAAAAGTCGTGCTTCTTCTCTCGATCTCGTCGATGGCGAAGGATCCCGTTCGTGTTCTCGTCACAGGCGCCGCAGGTTCGTTTAGATCTGTTCCTTACCTTATCGGAAGTGGATCAGAGTCGTGATCCGATGAGATTGGGATCCGATCTGTCGACAACTAGGTTCAGAACTAGGGTTTTAGGTGGCGATCTGTTGAAAACTAGGTTTTTCGTGGCGTTTGTAAAGCTCAAGAGTGTTTTATGATGCGATATATTGATACTGATAGCATTGTTCATGTTTTTAGTGATAGAACGATGATGATTCATTTGATCGAAGTATAGATTCTATAGTGCAGCGGATTGCTATTGATTTGACGTGTCAAAAGCTAGGTTTATGTGGTGCTATTGTTTCTTATGCCCACGCTAATTCATCTGATCGAAGTAGTCTTTGTAGTACAACTGACTGATCAAGATTTGCTGTGAGATCCAAACTTCTCATTTTTTTGGTGATGAGTACAAATGCTTTCAGTAATTTGCAGTGAATTACTTGGGTTCTGGTTACTCGTAGAACTAGATTTTACCTTTCTGGGTACGATATTTTGAGTGTTTTCAGAAGATAGACTCTAAATTAGTAGGCTCCTGGAACCTTTTTTTTTTTTTTTGAACTTTCCAATTAGAAAGCTGTTTCAGAGCTAATATGTCTCTGTTTTACTGCTTAATTTAAATCTGGTTACTATATTTATTGTTAAGTTGGATCTAACTGAACTGTATTAAAAGAAAATCTTACACTGTCACTCGTTTGTGGTTGATCTGGCTGTCAAAGTTTTTACGCGTGCGTAGCTGTCTTTTTGTACTGATCAGAGAAATATACATATATCTAGAGATATTAATTGTAATTTATATTCTTTTACCTTACAATCTTAAGTAAGTCTTATACTCTTACAAGATTTTGATTGTCTTTTCTTCCTGAGAACTTTAGCTATTAAATAACATTTGCTAGATTTGTTAACATTAGTTGTTCAGATAGAGAAAAGTCCGGAGACAATAGCATTGAGTCTATCCAGTTCATTTTTATTACTTTTTTGTGATACATTCAACACAAATGTTGAACATCATAGCATGTTTAGCTTTTAATAGTCACAGTATATATTAGTATGATTTTCATATATGGGGACATGAAGATTTTTCTTTTCCTTATCTTGTTTTTCTATATTTTTCATGTGTTATAGAACTATGAGTGAGTGTTTTTATTTGGTTCTAATTCATACATGCTGGCTGTGTAAATGTTGTGTTTTGGTATTGACTTCTAGTACAACCACTTCTTTTATTGTTTCTTGATGTAAACTTAAATTGTAAATTCCTGTATTTTTTATTACCTTTTTAAATGTTTAATTATACGTACTGTTAAGAAGCAAAAAGAAGTTAACTGTATGGTTTGTTTGACTTTTTGGCTTTCTACCAACTTGCCTTCGCGGTTACATGGAAAAAGACCTCCCCTGCAAATAGTTTTGTTTGCCATGTATTAGAACCATAAGTAGATGAGTAATTTTTCGATGACGTGTCACCAGATCTTGGTTATTTTCCTGTGAAGCTTCTTTCTGTCATTGTGCTATAAAACTTATCTGATATAAGGGAAATGCTCGGATGACGATGATGCTACTTGCGCTGGTTCCTCCCCTTAGTGTTGTTGAAGTCACACTAACTTCCTTCTCATGATAATGGTATAGATTCTAAGAAATAAGTTGTCATGCAAAGAGGGACAATGTCCCTAACAGTCTGCTTAAATACAGCTTCCCGTGTGTACGATTCACTCTTCAGTATTTTCGTACATTATGCAACTTCCAGCATCTTGTCTGATCTGACATCTGAAGTTCAATTTACCTATCGCAGGCCAAATTGGATATGCGCTTGTGCCTATGATTGCTCGGGGAATAATGCTTGGACCCGATCAGCCTGTGATTCTACACATGCTCGACATTCCTCCTGCTGCAGAGTCTCTGAGTGGGGTTAAAATGGAACTGATTGATGCAGCATTTCCTCTCCTTAAAGGTACTTCATTTCTTTTTGTTTCTTTAGTGCTCATCTGTAATTAGTCTAAAGCTTTTTCCTTTTAATGTAAAATATATCATTTATCAGAATTGGTTTTCTAACATATTATTTACTAATTTCGTGATTCAGGAGTTGTTGCTACGACTGATGTTATTGAGGCTTGTACTGGGGTCAATGTAGCAGTGATGGTTGGTGGATTCCCAAGGAAAGAAGGAATGGAGAGAAAAGATGTGATGTCGAAGAATGTCTCTATCTACAAATCTCAGGCTTCTGCACTTGAAAAGCATGCAGCTGCTAACTGCAAGGTATTAAATACAGCAGATGCATCTATCAGCTATATGTTTATATTCCTTTTTTTGCTGCCAACATAACATGTCAAATGCAAGGAGTCTATGCATAGTCCGCTGCAGCTTACATTTCTGTTTGATGTTACCATGCCCACTGCCTCAATTTACACATTCTTCTTTCGATTGATGGACACATGTTCTGTAATTCAATATTTCTATTCGTGCTTTACTGCAGGTGCTGGTTGTGGCCAACCCAGCAAATACCAACGCCCTCATATTGAAAGAGTTTGCTCCATCCATTCCAGAGAAGAACATAACTTGCTTGACAAGGTTAGATCACAACAGGGCATTGGGCCAGATTTCGGAGAGGCTAAATGTGCAAGTCAGTGACGTTAAGAATGTCATCATATGGGGAAATCACTCGTCTACACAATACCCTGATGTAAGTCACGCTACTGTGAAAACATCAAGTGGAGAAAAGGCTGTTCGTGAACTTGTTTGTAATGATGATTGGTATGGATTTGAAATTATAGTTTCTCTGCACTCTTGTATAAAAATCATTTAAAATGTTCATTCTTCCCTCACTCATTTATACTCTAATTCTTGTTTCCAAAGGCTGAGAGGAGAGTTTATCTCAACTGTTCAACAACGTGGTGCTGCAATCATCAAAGCTAGGAAACTTTCAAGTGCATTATCTGCAGCCAGCTCTGCTTGTGATCACATTCGTGATTGGGTCCTTGGAACACCAGAGGTTATTATCTTTACTGCTGGTTCCCGAATTTCATTGTGTTATATCCAGGAAAAAAATTAAATTACGATTTCATTGTTTCAGGGAACTTTTGTTTCCATGGGTGTATATTCCGATGGGTCTTACGATGTGCCAGCTGGGCTGATATACTCTTTCCCAGTGACCTGTCGTAATGGCGAGTGGACTATCGTCCAAGGTTTGCATACTGCTCTAAATTACTATAACTACTCATGTGGTTGACTCCTGCTGTAGTTAGTTAGGCAAAAACTAAAAAAAACTTCTTACCTGGTGGCATACTGGTTGGGAAAAGGAATAGAAAGCTCCATATCATTTTCATTTAATGCCTGGACCTTGAACAATAAACTGTAGCCTATGCTTCACATCAATGTCTTTGATGAAAACATATACAAAGAAAAGGAAGCTAATTGTAATATCAGCTAAAGGAATTTTTTCTTAATGGGGTTATTATAAAAATAAGTCGAGCTGAGGATGATTATGATGAAGTTTAGATTTTTGTGTTTTGCTTAATGAATTAAAAAATTTATGTTGGGTTTTAACAAAAATCTATAGACTGTTTGATGTCAAAGTTATAGAAAACTATTTAAGTTCCACCTAAGCAAGGTTAGATGATCTCCAGAGGTTAGAAGCAGGCATATGTAATCCATCCCCCCTTCTTTCTAAAATTGTCATTGCTAAGTTTTAACTTGTGAAATATGTAATGCCAAGCTTCTAGAGTTCCAGACATAGCACTTGTTTAAGTAATGCTTAATTTCCTTAAAAAAATATTGTTAACTTGCTTTCTTTCCTTTTCCCAATCTTGTTGTCAGATAACAGTCCCCGTCTTTATTTTCTTTTCTTTTTTCTTTTACATAATTTGACCAGATCTGAGCATTATTGATATTTCTGTTTAGCAAGTAGTGATACTTTTTCTTACATTCCTGACTTATTCACAGACTTCTGTTCTTTAAACACTGCAAATATTATGGCCTTGCTTTTATACATAATTCTCTACAACAAAATGTGCTTCCTATAATCAATTTCCTCTTTATTGGAATTGATATACGCTAAGTTTATGTACCATAACAGATAGTGTTCTTAGCCCTCAGCCCTCAACGTCTGGTCCTTTGTATCCACAGCGTCTCAGCTATTAACCTTTATCCCATGGAGCTGTAGTGTTCTTCCTCTTTCATTAATATCATGAGATTCGCAACTGTCCACCGTGACAAGAGGACTAGGCTATGTACAGTTTCCTTTGCTCCCTCACAAACAACTAACAACTCCATTCAAATATTTCTTTTCTAATCCATAGTTATAGCCTTGATAACTTTGCTTTTCCCCATGTCATTTGAGGGTGTGCTTTACAAGTGCCAGGAATACTGAAGGCCATACCTAGATACATCCATTAAAAATTAATACAGTAGGCCTTTTCATGTACTAAGATAATCTGTATAGTTCTCTTCATTAGATAGGCAGAATGCTATGGCACCAAAACTAAAAGTAATTCGATATTTGTAACATTGACAATAACGAGGTATCTCGTGCCATAATCTGCGTCTTTGTATGCTATGTTAATTGGAGCTGACTTGTGTATACAGTGTTCTTAGCTATCAATATGCTCCTTTCATACCTACTGTGGTCTCAGCTTAAACTATATAGAACCATAGTATTCTTAATCTTTCATTAATATCACAACTTTCCGCCATGAGCTCCTTTTTTAGGCCTTCTAGGCTCTCTTTTTTATAGCCTTAATTTTCTTCCACCAATGTCATTTTAGGGCGTGTCTTATTGGTGCCAACATAGCTGAAGCTTGTTTAACTAATACAATGCATTTTTTCATTATTTACCATCATTTGTAAATCTCTTTGATAGACTTTTCCCTTTATAAACTAGATTGCTATGACATTAAAGATCCAACCGTTATGTCTTTCTTTTTTTTTGGTGGGGGGGGGATAGGGTAATGCTAATCTAATCCGATTTCGATGTCAAACTAAAACTTATAAATCAATATCCTAGCAATATGATATACAAAGAGATAAACAATGATAAACATTGAGACAATAGGCGATATAAACACAAACATAAGATGTAAGAATAATAGTGCGCCAAAACACAATTGTAAATACAAGATATGATCATGGAGTTCAGTCAATTCTCGACCTACGTCTCCACTCTTCATCTCGATGGGATCTCCACTATCACTCAAAAATTCTACACAAAACGGTTTTCAAAAATCACCGATAACTTTTACAATGCACACGATGTCAATCACACAAGCTACACTTCTCTAAGTGTTGGGTTTAGCCATATTTTGTCATCTCATAAATATTGGACTACTCGTGTCACCCTCCTGAAGTGTTTGGAATTACAACCTCTCCTTAGCACTCATCTTATAATTGGCCTGGTCTTTCCCAACCACTCATCTAAGTGTTCTTGTGTATTACAACGTGTATAACAATAAGTGCGAATAAAGAATTTTGTTCTCTAAACAAATGAGAACGAAATATAAGCACTCTCAATGAAACATTCTCACAACCCAATTATATGAAATACTAAAGCTCAAGTGGTTGTGTGTGTAAACAATGAGTAAAATGAAATCAAACTCAAATAAATCTAGCTTATATATGAGAATCAATATATATGATCAGCTAGAGAAAGAATTTAGAAAACTTCACTAAAACAAGGAGAGATGAGATTTGACGACGAGCGCTTCAAAACCGAAATTGAGATCCTTCACTATGTAAAGTTCTTTTTCTTATAAACAAACACACTTCTTTTTCTCAAGAACATGCAGCCAAAATGGCTAAACTATCTTGTAAAACTCTTAGTGTTCAATAAGTCTTGAGGCTTATTTATAACCTCTCAAACAGTTCAAAACAAAAACTAGCCATTACAGATGATCGGTCGACTGATAGGTATATCGGTCGACTGGGCATTCGACCGTTGGCTAATTCTAGAAAAATAAAACAATGTCGGTCGACTGACAACACTGTTCGGTCGACTGACTCTATTTGTCAGTCAACTGATCGACTGTAAAAGAGATCGACTGTAAAAGAGAATGCTGTACAAAACACTTCTGCCAAGTCGATTGAAAAATACGGTCGGTCGACTAAAGCACTATTCGGTCGACTGACTTGAATAACCGGTCGACTGAAAACAAACACAACAAATTCTTGAATTTGCTGAAAAGTTGATTTTTTAAATTCAATTTAAAATAGTAAATCAACTCCAAAAATAGTAAAACTTGGGAAAATGTTTATACCTATGAAAATAAACATGTTGGAAGAGAAATTTTTAAAATAGCATTTTCCATTTGTGAAAACTCACTAGTTTGCAAAACGGTCAAAAATACGAGATCGTTAAACATTTGATTTTGATGAAATCATTGCAAACAACTTATCTACAAAAATATTCTAAAAATCCTTTAACAAAGCGAAACTAATAATGAAAGTGATAAATCGAATAACGTGTATGTGTATGGTTTGAGTTTTAAGTATAAACACATAAAGTAAAACACCTAAAACACAAAAACTATACCCAAACAAATAATCTGCATGAAACTTGTTCTTGGTTAGTAAGGATGAAACGCGATAGAGAATCTTTGACTTGAATGGCGACGGCTTCATTCCGATGTCCGTCAACCTCCAAAGAATGTCATCGTTAACATGCAATTCCATTCAACCTCCAACAGAGGATGAGAATCTCAATACCTGGCGAGCAAACGCAAATACTAGACAACGATATTAGAAATTGTTTGTTAATCATCAAAACCAGATTGGACAGTAGGCTCATAAACATGGGACATAACAACTTTGACAATAATGAGGTTTTACAAGCCAATTTGTAATTGTTTTCTTAACATGTTCTGCTTGGCCTTCTCATAAGCTTAACACTGTTTGAAGCGATCGATGGTATTAACCATAACAAAATTATTTGAATCTACTCAGGGTTTAGTACTGTTTTCCTCTTTATCAGGACTTCCAATTGATGAATTCTCGAGGAAGAAGATGGATGCGACTGCTGAGGAGCTAACTGAGGAGAAGGCTCTAGCATACTCGTGCCTCTCATAAATTGTTCCTTTGATTTCTCCTGTTCCTTCCACACGGAGCTGTCACCATGAATGCTACAGCGGATGCAACTGCCCGTTCTTGAATAATTTGAGTTTTACTGTTGTAACAATTTGCTTTGCTGTATCGATCCCGATGCTGTAATAATCCTTGAATTTTCATGTACTTGAATTTTTTCTTAATTTTGCGCAATTATAAACTGAACTGATTTGAGTGACGATTACAGCGTAATAGTCACGTAATAAAACTAATATCTTTTATGCTTTTAAGCGGTTTGATATTTATTTGTTGGGAGGCACTACAGGCACATTCTTGGGCACACTCTCAGTCGCACCCCCTTTCCTGTTACAATGCAGGGGGGTTCACATGAGATTTTTTTAAAAATCTCATGTGAACCCCCCTGCATTGTAGCAGGAGAGGGGGTGTGGTTGAGAGTGTGCCCAAGGGTGTGTCTGTAGTGTTTTTCTTATTTCCTCATGCTAGGCCATCATGCCATGACAAGTGTAAAAAATACTTATAGGGAGCCAGCTATACAAAATGATGCAGGAAAGGACAGGGTAACATAGTACGGCTTCACACGCTTTACATTTGTTGATTTGCACCGACATTTTGGCATTGGACTGATATTTTATGTGTTTAGGTGGATATTTAATTAGTTGTTATATATTGATTGTACTGAATTAAAATCAGCAGCGAAACAGTGTCCTATTCTCCTTCCCTCCATCTTTGCATGATTTTCTATAGTGTCTCAGAGGCTATGTGGCTTCTTAAGCTAAGATGAAGGAGAAGCAATAGTGTGACTTCATTTTAAATCAATTCTTACGTGACTTAACTTTTATAGATGACACACTGCGTCATCTATAAAGATCACAATTAGCAAAGTTGTGATTAAGTGAATTTGGAGGAATATTACAAGTGCAAACTGAAGGCATGGAATTGTATCATGGCTCTTCTAAAAGAACTTGATTAAGAAAGCAACATCAACTTAATTCATAACTATGTCAAAACATCTAAATAGATTCTCTCTCATTATATTCTTAATCAGAGCAATCTCTTTCTTCCTCC
>BQKN01066283.1:1085761-1108862 GCA_022839385.1 Asparagus kiusianus
TCGAGCACGGCCTCCTCCCTCAAGCATCGCCTCCTCAATCGAAACCCTAGCGTCGTCGACCCCCAAACCCTATCCGACAAGCTCCAGATGACCTCGACCATGCATGCCGGCGTAATCATGGGACACGTACATGCACCAAGTATTCACACTTTGTGTTTGAATATTTATCTCCCGAAAAGAAAAAAATTGTGATAATATCATTTTTGATGGTGTCAACTCACGATCTTAGTAAAAATTTTTCGCTGGCTAGCTACAGCCTAAAATTCTAATATGTTGTCATCTAATTATTATTTAGGCAAAATTGCACTTAAATATCTTGTAATTTACATCATTTTTCGCTTATATACCCTATCTTTTACGTGGCAGGACAAATAGCTTTAGTTTCTATACTTGAAATAGCTACGACCTACGGTGTTAAAAACGTGATCGGGGAAACAAGAGATCGAATTCGCTTGTAATTGTAAGAAGCAGACTTTGGCAAACCATTTTAAATTATAATCATCCACTATTAACTGAGTAATTATAATTTTATAGGTAGACCCCCTCGTGAAGAGAGAAATTTATTTTTATTTTTGTTTACAAATAAACCCTTTCAGGACACTGGGCCGGGGTTCTATATGCATGTTAACATAAAATTGGAGGAACAGTAGTTCACACAACAATATTGTAGCGGGTCTATCCGCAATCAATCCTAAAAGAAATCATACAGAGGATAAACAAATCATCCATAAATGCTCGGCACAATTTTTAAAGTTCTTGCTTGCACTAACACAATATTCCAACTGCTGCATGATGTAATAAACAAGAGGGGTGTTAGGTACACACCCTCAACCACAATCCAAACCACACCTCTACTCTCTCTATAGTGCATTGGGACCCACATGAAATTTTAAAAATAAAATTTCATGTGGGTCCCAATGCACTATAGAGAGAGTAGAGGTGTGGTTGGGATTGTGGTTGTGGGTGTGTCCCTAACATTTCTAAATAAACAATGCATTGATAAACCGCAAGGTTGGCTTAGCGGTGTAAGGCTCTGCTACTCCTGTTGGAGGACGATCAACAACAGGAAATCCCGTGGTGGAATATAGTAAGTAAAAAAACCCTCTTGTCAGAGCCAGTCACGAAGTGTGAGTGAAGATTAGGGGTTGTTTGGTTGTTGGTAAAGTTATGTATTTATGACAAAACTTAGAAAGTTGTTGTCCACCTCATCATTTTCACTTTTATATTTTTCTTTGTTTGTTTTTGATTCCATTAGAATCATAAAACACTTGTTTGGTTTGCAAAATAAAACTTTAATTGTTTGTTTGGAAAGTGTAAAAAGTGATCCCTACTCAAGTGATCATATTGGTTAGAATTACTTTTTCCTGACTTCAATGTCAGCTTTCTCCTAAAATCATGTCTTTTTTTTATGAAATCACTTTACAAGCCACATCAGCATATGAAACCACTTTACACTATTTTCATAATTACAAACAAACAATTAAAAGTGTTAAAAGCTGACATTGGAACCTACTTTTTTATACTTTTCATCATTTTACATGGTAAAAACATACAACCAAACGGGCCCTTAGTCCCATCCAAAAGGTATGGGGATATCTCATGGGAAAACCAAAAAAAGAAACAATGCATTGATTGCATTAATTCAAAATTGCAATTTAGCGAAGAGTAATTCTACCGGAGTTAGATTTAGGGCCTGTTCGTTTATTTCCTAAAAACCAAGAAATGGAAATGGAAAAGGTGGAAATCTCAAAATAATCAATTTCTTCCATTTCCATCCCTAAAACTCACCCACAACATCCAATAAAATATTATTTTCATCCAACAACTCATCCACATCATCTAATAAAATATTATTTTCATCTAACCACTCATCCACCACATCTAATAAAATATTATTTTCATCTAACAACTCATCCATCACATCTAATAAAATATTATTTTCATCCAAACATCACTCAACTCATCTCTTTTCATCATTTCAAATCACTCACATCATCGAATAAAATAATATAACAATTCACCTCATCTCATTAACATTTTATTTCTTCCATTTCATCCCAAAAAGTTATGAAAACACTTTTCTTAATCTTTCTTCACATCACCCAATAATACAATGACAACTCATCTCATCTCATTTCATTTCTTATTTTTAAGAATGAACCGAACAAAAAAAAAATAAGAAAACTACAGGAAATAGGTTTCTTATAATTCATTTCCTTATTTTTTGGCCAACCGAACAACATCAAAACTAGTTTTCTTAAAAAATCACTCACATCATCCAATAATAATGTGACAACTCATCTCATTTCATCTCCATTTCTTTGATTTCCTTTTTTTTAGCAAACCAAACACTACCAAAACAATTCTTCTTAGAAATAGTTTTCCATTTCTTTGATTTCTCACTTTTTTTTTAGACAAACGAACATGCCCTTAAGAAAAAACACTATATATCCCAGCGAGTTAAAGGTTTGTGGGACTTCTTTCAAATATCACCGTGTGATAGTCGGGGACATTGGGGGCCCACCCAGCCGCTTGTCCTTTTGTGCGGAGCAGCCTGCCCATGCCCACGACGCGCACGAACTCGAGCGGCGCGTCTGCCAGCCCACGAACCGACTCCCACGTGCGCCGCCTGCGTGCATCTGCCAGCCCACGAAGACGTGGGCTGTGTTCGTGCCGCTCCTGTTCGTGCCGGCACCCACGACGTGGCCATGTCAGCGCGAAAATTCTTCCCGCCGCGGGATTTTTTCCCCCCGCTCGTTGTGCCCGCCAAATTCGTCAGTGTTCCCCCCTTTATTTGCTATAAATAGAGGTGATGTGAGTTGTGAAAGTGTGTGGGGAAAAATCAATTGTGAGTTTTGCATTGGAGTTTTTTTGAGAGAAAAGAGAGAGTTAGTTGTAATAAGTTTGGTATTCTTCTCATAGTGAAAACCTCCTCTTGTGGACGTAAGCTAGTTAGCCGAACCACGTAAATCTCGTGTTTGTATTTGTCTTATCTGTGAGTTGTCATAGCTTGTAGGTTTCCTCAATATTCGGTTTTAGAGCTGATGAGAGAAATAGTGTATATTTCACTTTGATGAAAT
Source organism: Asparagus kiusianus (assembly GCA_022839385.1). Taxonomy (NCBI): domain Eukaryota; kingdom Viridiplantae; phylum Streptophyta; class Magnoliopsida; order Asparagales; family Asparagaceae; genus Asparagus; species Asparagus kiusianus. The sequence continues at coordinate 1,088,842 of BQKN01066283.1, forward strand.
ATATCACTTTCGATTCTTGTTTCTTTTGAGAAATATGAATTTCACTATCTATTCTCGTTTCCTTTGAGAAACAAGAATATAGAGATTGACTTGTGCTTTTATGACAATATTAATAGCCAGGGCTCTCTCTCGGGTGATATTGCTTCCGTAGCGGTGGGCGTGACTCTGAACCCAACACACCGGATTGATAGTGATGATTTGAGGACAAAACTCTTATAAAATGAATAATAAAATATGAACATTACACGCCAAAACCAAATGGAATTGCCGAACGGAAACATCTTGAATAAATTAAATATAAATATATTTAAGTATTAGAAGAAATTTTGTAAGATTTATGGAGGCAATCTAATTTTGATACAAACTTAGAGAAACAAATTAATTTTTTGAATTTCTTTTAAAAATAAAGATAAATTCAAATATAATAAATGAAATGGAATTTCCAAACAGAAATGTCTTAAATAAAATTAAAAATAAATATATTTAAGTATTAAAAGAAAATGTGTCAGATTTACGGAGGCCATCTGATTCTGATAAAATTTGGAGAAAGAAATTAATTAATTTTAATTTTAATTTAACAATAAAAATAAATCCAAATATGAATATCTTTATATTTTATCAAGTTCTGATCTAAAGCAAAAGTACAAATTCAACATCCATGTTGGATTGTGCAAATAAACTAAAATTTTTAAGTGAAACCTTTAAAAAAAAGGAAAGAGAAGGGGAAAAAAGAAATAAAAAAGAAACAAGCTGTAGGAATTTCAGTCCTCCTAAATACTTGAATTGTTGTAGCTATATATAGCTTAACAATTTCTAGCGTTTGTTTAATTAAATTAATTAAAGGGATTAAAAATACGAAAACTAATTGCAAATAACTCGCAAATATATATGGGTGGCTTATTATGGTCATAATCAAAAAGTAGGGGGTTCTCATTTTAGGTGTAGATAAATGAACAGAGACCGGCACCTCATAGTCTTCAACAACCGGGGATGCTGGTTAGAGCAATGCCTGTGTTGGCAATTAGTGACGATAAATTCTCAAAGATAAACATCTAACAAATTGATACCGTTTACGATGTGGGATTAATAGGGCCATTACCATTAGCCAGCATTAACTACGATAAAAGCCCCCATATTTCCCCTTCCCTCACGCTCTCTCATTTTTCATCAGCATCAATATTTAAATTAAATCAAATATAAATATACACTCTTAGCGAGAAACATCTTGAATTAAATTATAAATTTAAATATATTTAAGTATTAGAAGAATATTTGTCAGATTTATGGAGGAAGTCTAATTTTAATAGTACTAATTTACTGAAAGAAAATAATTTCTATTAAAAAGTAAAGATAAATTAAAATATAATAAACAAAATGTAATCACTGAATGAAAACACTATGAATTAAATTAAACATAAATATATTAAAATATTCACTAGTACAAAAGTGGTCAGCCCCAACGGTTCAAACCGTTGGGGCAGATAGTGACCCCAACGGTTCAAACTGTTGGGGCAACAAATTCACCCGTTGGGGCAAATTGCGTTGGGGAAAAGTTTGCCCCAACGGTTATTTTAGCAACACCAACGGTTCCAACCATTGGTGCTGATATTTTTTTAATTTTATTTCTTAAAAATATAAAAAACCATGCACCAACGGTTGGAACTGTTGGTGCAAACATCAGCACCAACGGTTTCAACCGTTACGGTTGAAACTGTTGGTGCAAACAACTTGCACTAACGGTTTCAACCGTTGGTGCAAGTTGTTTGCACCAATGGTTAAAACCGTTAGTGTTGTTAACGTGCACAACTCGTGTACCTTATCAGCCCATAGTAATGTGAGAATTCAAGAATGATAATCAACCTGTTTATAGCAATATTCCCATGCAATTATACAACCAAAAACATAAATGTCATAAAATGAATTCAAGATCCTAACACCATATGCAATTATAAGGCAAAACAAAAAATTTACTAAAATGAAATGCGAGTAGTAATTTTTAAACAACTAAATCACAAACATAAAGAATATCCAAAATACAATGTCTCAAATATCTAAAAAGTACAAGTCATTGCTGACTGAATTGAAGAAAATCAACAAAAGCCTTACGGACGTCCTCCTCGCCGTAATTCGATCTATGTCTTGAACTCAAGCTCACCTTGCATGGTCAAAGCCTCCTTGAAAGGTCACTAGCATCTGCAAATTTATACTGATCCTCTTTGCAGCATCATTCACGTTATGACCGATTGTTCTTTTCTGTATTGTAGATCAAAGCCTCCAAGACTTCAGCCCACATTTACCTATTCAGATATCTAAGAGAGGTTTGGGAATTGATCTGGGTACCATAGTCTAGAAAGCTTCCATTTTGGCAAAGAATGCTTATGCTGCTGCCTCGTCCCTGTAGGCGTATAAAATTACCTATAGGTCCCTTAACATGGCTCGGCACGATGATTCGACAAATCAACGGACGTTCGAGCGACGAGGCGATGAGGCACGCAAGCAACGGAATACGTTCGCGTGTGGAACCAAACCAACGGTTCGGAAAGTTAACGAGTCGTCCAACAACAAAACGGACTTGAACTCAAACACCAAGGCGGGAATACTGCCAAATAAAGACCTGGGCTATCAAATCAAAGTCCGGACAAATCAAACGAAGAACCGAAAGACGGAAAACACCGGAAAATGATAAAACGGAACACACCCGGGGACTCGGCCTAAACCGAGCCAACCCGGGGTGGCTCGGCCCAAGCCGAGCCACCCCAGGGTGGCTCGGCATGAGCCGAGCCACCCTGAGGTGGCCCGACTCCCCCCCTCTCTCTTGTGCACGAATGCACAGTGAAGAGAGGCTATAAATAGGGGGGGTGGTTGTTCATTTGGGAGGACTTTTTCTGAAACTTCTGAAGAGCCGAAACTCTGTCGGATTGTCACCTCAACTCGGATTTGTGAAGGCTTGAAGACTTGGACACTCAGATTCGATTCTTGGCGAGCACCCAAACCAAATAAGGCAGGAGTTCGAAGGGATCTAATCCTCAGATCTACGTCGTTCTACTCCGGATCTAAGCTTGGTTCTTAGATCCCGAGATTCGAGCGGTCGTTTCCTTGGTGAAACGATCCCTCCCGGCTATTATCTCCTTGGTGGGATAATACCCGTTATACCATGTAGATCTGTTTGGATCGAGATTGCACGGTGGTCCACGGTAATCAACCCCGGTACAGGCAAACAACCCACAAAGCGAGTGACCGCAAAACAGGAGCTCGCGATCTGTTCGACAAAAGAGAAAAATTATAATTTTTGTTTCTTTGTTTTGATTTTCATTGTAAACCGGATCTTATAAAAAGACCGGATCTTTCTGTAACGCATAAAGTTGTTCTTTAAGATAGCAATGACGTCATCAATGAAGAAAGCACCAATTTTTCACGCGAACAATCTGGCGACCACAGTGGGAGCCGCCGATCTCGCTGCCGAGATCGGAGTGTCGCAGCCGCGGATCTCGATCCCGGTCGTGGAGGAAGTCGAGTATGAATTCGACCAGCAGAAATACGAGGAGTACGTGTCCTCGTCCGGATCTACCTCCTCCCCCAAGTCCAAGAAGTTCCAGAAGTTCTCCTCCAGGAGAAAAGTCCGTTGGTGTGATGAAGTTGAAGCCACCAACGATGACCTCACCCTAATCGACGCCGAAGCTGCGTTGAGTGAGGCCCTACCGACCTCAAAGAAGGTCAAATCCGCCATTGAAGGCGTGGTGACTCTCTCCAAGAGAGCCCGCCAGAGGCAGCATCAACGCCTCGCGAAGCAATTCGCCAAGGCCATGGAGTCCGTTGACGGGGTCCGCTATCATGCGGATCTGAAGAACAAACGAGGCAAACAGCCTCAACAGCAAGTGAAGGGTGGTTCCTCCAAACCATCGACAATGGAGTGGGTCCGTGTCAAACGGAATCGCTCGACGTTGGAGGAGCGCATCCACAAACGGCGCGCGTTATCGGCGCAAGCACGGGCCAAAGCTAAAGAAGCCCGTCGGAAGCTGCAGAAGGAGGTGGTCAAAAAGCCGCCACCAACTCGCAAGGTTTGGAGGCCAAAGTCTGAAGCAACGGTTCAGACCGAGGAGCGACAACCGCAACCTCCGAAAATTCAAACTCCGGCAAGTCAATCTAAACAGCCGGTAATTTCTACAACTGCTCAGGGAGATCCTGCAGGACCATCCCAGAAGAGAAAGTCTGTTTTGGAGCGCCTCGGCCCACTTCCGAAGGAACGAGGTAAAGCTCCAATCCAAGAACGCTTGGGGCCAATGAAGAAGTCCCAACCAATGCAGCATACTGGGGGTCGCCGCAACCCTCAACACTTGGAGCAAACTGTGGCACCCAAGCGCACAACTTTGTGCATAGAAGTGCAAGAGCCCGCTGAAGATTCACGCCCACAAAGGCGTGTTTCGAGGCGTGTGACTCTGGATGGTCCGAAGAAAACAATTATTCCTCAGAAGGAAACGTTGTCATCTGATGACGACAACGTTATACCTGAGAGATCGTGCCAACACACGATAGCTTGCTCCGACCTTCAAACGGACGAGCTGTACTATCGTGCCGGGGGTACGAGTAAAACCAGAAAGAGGAGCCCTCGAAGGCTCGAAACGTCATGTCCTTGTTCGAAGCTCATTCGGGCGGTACTCTCTGAGTGCAACTGTGTCAAGGCAGTCCCTGAGAGAGTCTCTGTGTTTGAAAGACTCAGCGATGGAATGCCAAAACCAAGGCATAGGCGTTTCCAACGAAGGAGGAATATGGTCAAAGATGGTGAGCATTCAAGGGTCACCGCAAATATGACCAGCACAGGAACATCGGCTCAGGATAACCCCGAGGCGGTTCCAGAAATATCCCGACGTGTAACTCGTCTACAATCCGGGGCTATCATTCGCGCGACGTATGGTAGAATCCGAACAAGAGTACCTTCGGGAGATGAAGAATCAGATGCTGGCTCAGCAGTGGCGTCTGATAACACAGTGTCCAGTGAAGGACAACCCCGCGAGGTGTTTATGATAAACGCGGAGCAAGTGGCCAAGATGCTTGAAGATGCCATGGCCAAACAACAGGAGACCTTTCGGTTCGAAATGCAAATGGCTATGCAGAACATGAGAGAGATGCATGACCAACAGCTCCAAGCATTGAGGAATCAACAAGGCGAACCAAGTCGTCCCAACCAGAACAACCTGGAAGATGAGGACACAAACGAGGGTCACAATGCTAACAACCCCCCCATCAACCCAGGGGGTGGTAATGAAAATGCTAGCGAAGACACAGGTGAAAGCCTAAAAATTAAAAATCTCGAGAGCAAGATCAACACATTGATCTCTGCTCAAGAGACGAAAAAGACGGGCATTCCCTGTCCCTACCCAAGAGAGTGGGAATCAATCCCATATCCGGCGAAGTTCAGTCTAATTAACTTCACGCCGTTTAATGGGATGGGTTCCCCTACTCAGCATTTGATTTACTTCAAATCGCACTTGGGAGTCATCTCTGGTAATGAGCCTCTGATGGTGCGGTCATTCGTCGGCACTCTTCGCGGAGCTGCCTTCGATTGGTATCGTCGCCTCAAGCCAGGAAGCATAAACAGCTGGGACGACATGGAGACCAAGTTCATCGCGAATTTCTTCGACGATGATACCGAGATCTCTATCGGATCGTTGCTCGATGAGAAGCAAAAAGACGGAGAGTTAGTCGACACCTTCGTCAAGAGGTTCCGGAACAAGGCGATGAATTGCCGGGACCCGATCACTGAGGAATTCATCCTCCAGACCTGCCACAACAACCTTTCACTGGATGTGTTGGAAGCAATGGGCACAGCACCATCCAAGACCTGGAAGGATTTAAAGGTTTGAGGAGAACAAGCTGAGCGTTTCCTTAGGAGAAAGAAGGTGGAGAGAGGCCAACCGGCTACTAATCCTCCGAAGCAGAACTTCAACCAAAAAGGGAATGGTAAGGCATATGCTAACGCAGTTGATGCTAATCAAACTTTCCAACTGCAATCTCAACAGTAGCCGCAACAACGAGCGCCGCAACAATCGCAACCTCATTGGCAGCAACGGCCTCAGAAGCAAAAGTCTTCGGAGCCGAGGTTTCCCAAGGTCTACTCCTTCAAGGATGATGAAGTTCCCGGCATCTTCAAATATTTGTTGGAAAATAACAAAATCCAGCTGCCAGTAATAGTAGATCAAGAGGGGGCTAGCAAAGTGACGGACCCGAAGTACTGCGCATACCACAGAGCGGTCCACCACCCTACGAGGTCATGTTACCAACTCAAGGACAAGATCCAGGCGTTAATTGATGTGGGAGTCATAACTCCGAAGCCTGCAAAGAACGTGGGTGCAAACGCAGTGTCAATCAGCTTCGGATCGGTGCCCACGACTTGGTTTGAGCCAAAGCGCGTCACCAAAGTCGGGATGAAGACGGTGAACGACGACCCGCACGGACAGCGCCAAAAGGGACTTGTGCCACACACAACCCCGAACGGCGAAATCCTCTGGGTTCATCCAGATCTCATCGAAGATGAACAGTGGGTCGGATCATCATCCAAAAGGAAATCAAAAGGCAAGGGAAAATCCTGTTACGGAATTTCTGCTATTCCAGAGGAAGACGATGAAGCAATTCCTGCTTTCTCATTTTCTCACAATGAACATGAAATTTTTGTAACCACCAGAAATGGGAACGAACATCGGTTCAAATATCCAAATGTCTCTGATCGACTAGCTGAGGCAGGGATGACCATAACTTCCCCCGCATTTGCTGAAGGAAACCGACAGGAGCCCTTGCACCAAGATGTTCCAAACCCGAGGCAGTCTCGAGTCAATCAGTAGATTGGAAGAGATAAACCGGGAGATTCAAACATTCCTTACCACTTCGAGGTTATGACCCAATTGGCTAACATCCCAGTAAAAGTAACTCTACACGAGTTATCACGTCTTTCTAAGAATACTAGGGATGCGTTCAACATTAGTCCTGACCAGCTCACTCAAATAGTTCAAGAAGCGTTAATTAAGCAGAAAGAAGAATTTGAGGATAAGATGGAATTAGCGATGCGACAAATAAGAAAGTTGCAAGCTGAAAGGTGTAAATGTTGCGCTACACCAGCCACGCCTATTCCACACAGGACAAATGACGACAGTCCGAATCTGAATATGGTGATCAAGACTGATTCACCTCTCGGTAATGCTGGGGGTGATATGACCACACCCTTCAATGACGTTGGGGGTAACCCAATTCCCTTTTCTCACCATCACTCAAAGAGAGATGGAGATGAAGACAAAAAGCAGAGGGAAATCGAGTCTATCACCACCTCGACTAGACGCTATCCCAAAAGGAAGAGAGTTGAGGAAAGCCAATTAGAGTCCGTACCCAGGTTCGCTACTGACCAAACATCACAACGACAACTACGAGAGCGATCGCCACAACGGTCGCTTCAAATGCAACGATACTCCTTCAAGGACGATGATGTTCCAGCCATCCTTAAATATCTTCTGGAAAATGACAAAATCAAGCTCCCACCTATCAGAGATCAGGAGGAAGCTAACCGGATTTCAGATCCAAAATATTGTGGGTACCATAGGAGGATTCTTCATCCCACGGAAACTTGCTACACCCTCAAAAATACGATACAAGCCTTGGTTGAAGCCGGCGTCTCAATAGTAAAACAAACTGAATAAGAACGGCTAACAGCACTCCGAAGAGTATATGAGTATAAACTGCTTCTCAATCCTCTGACCGGTATAAGAGATTAAACTGCTCCCTGATACTCCAATAGGTATATGAGTCTAAACTATTTCCTACTACTGACGGGAAGTTCCTGGAGGATTGTTATGTTCTCAAGGATAACCCGGTCATATAACTGATTGTAATGACAAACCCAGCATTGCAAGGAAAGCTGAGGGTGGATAAATAATGTATCGGGAAGTTCCTGCAAGAATATCACGCGTGGTATTCTTAAGAATAACCCAGTCACTATAGAAGAGATGAATAAGAAATCCACATTCAAGCTCTTATTGTCAAATTCTAAATCCACCCCATATTCGTTGGTGTACGGATGCGAAGCTGTGCTACCGTTAGAGATTCAAATCCCCTCCCTTCGGATCGCTCTCGCAACGGAGATGACGACCGAAGGACATCATCAAAAACGTCTTAAGGAACTCGAAAGGCTGGACGAAAAGCGCTTGGAAGCTCAACAACACATCGAGTTCTACCAGGCTAGGATATCCAGGGCTTTTGACAAAAGGGTTCGCCAAAGAAGCTTCAAGGAAGGAGATCTGGTCCTCGCTGCTCGCCGACCAATAATCCTCACCTCCAAGAAGAAAGGTAAATTCGAACCTAAGTGGGAAGGACCGTTTGTAATAGACACAGTCTATTCGAACGGCGCTTATCGCTTAATTTCTCTAGAGGGTGATAGGCAATTAATGCCAATAAATGGGAAGTTTTTGAAAAAGTACTATCCCTAGTATGTTCAGGACAACTCATTTATCGGGAAGTTCCTTGAAGAATATTACACTTAATATTCTAAAGGATAACCCAAGTTCAAACCACCAAAATCCCTCACTGATCAATTTCGGTTGACAGTGAGTTCACCAAAAAGGTCCAATCTCAATTCGGAGTCCCCTTTCGATAAACGAAGGAATTCTCTTTCTTTTCTCTTTGGTTCAACCCTTTCATGGTTATAACCGAAGCTGAAATTTTACTTCGATAAACGAAGAACTCTTCTTTCGATCAGATAACCAATCCTATAAAAGGTAAGTTTATCTAGATCTTCCGGATTCTCGGAGTGGAGATCCCACTTCTAGTTTCCTTCTTACACTGGAAATAGAATATAAAATTCTTCCTTTCCAGAAACAAGGAATAGAATATAAAATTCTTCTTTCCTTGTTCAGGGAATAGAATATAAAATTCTTCCTTCCCACACCAACTCTTTTTCCAAAATTTACAAAATTAGGATTCATCCTAGGTATTTTATCCCGAAACCTAAGCAGGGATAAGTCCGCGCCTAACACGCGCTGTCGGTTTAGTCTTTTTCGATTGAAAAAGACACCAGAGTTCGATTCTGGGGTATTTTATCCTGAAACCTAAGTAAGGATAAGTCCGCACCTAACACGCGCGGCCGGTTAGTTCTTAACCGTTAAAAAGAACACTCGTCCGCATATTCAACATTGTGGCAGGTTGTTATTAATAACACCGAAATCCATGCCTCACCCGCATGGGGAATTCTATCCTGAATCCTAAGAAAGGATACGTCGACGCCTAACACGCGTCGCCGGTTTGGTCTTTACCCGTAGAAAAAGATACCAGAGTCTGACTCTGGGGTCCTTTGTCCCAAAGCCTAAATAGGGATAAGCCAACGTCTAATACACGTTGCTGGGTAGCCTATTCCCATAATAATGGCAAAGTCTACATATTCAAAGTTGTAGCACAAAGTCTAAAGGAGTTCATTCCTTTAGCGCAACGTCACATGCGGAACGGATTAAAACAATCCGCATGTAAGCCCGACTCAAACGGTAGTCGGTAAGAGCACATCAAATCCGTTGAAGGCTGAGGATTTGCCAAAAATCCTAAGTCAACGTCTCATACACGTTGCTGTTTAGTCTTTTCACAGGAGAAAGACAAAGTCTACGTATTCAATATCGTAGCACTAAAAGAGTTAACTCTTTTAGCTTAACGTCACGTGCGGAACGGATTTAGACAATCCGCATGCTAGCCCGACTCAAACGGTAGTCGGTAAAGGCTAATCAAATCCGTTAGAGGCTGGGGGTTGGCCAAAAATCCTAAAGCCAACACCTCACACGTGTCGCCGGGTAGCCTATTCCCGTAACAATGGCGAAGTCTATGTATTCGACATCATAGCACGAAGTCTCAGAGAATTCAATCTCTGAGCGCAACGTTACATGCGAGCGGATTTAAACAATTCGCATGCTAGCCCGACTCAAACGGTGGTCGGTAAAGGCTAACCAAATCCGTTGATGGCTGAGGGTTTGCCAAAAATCCTGTAAGTATTATGATCGTCGGATTCATGATCAACAGAGAAGCATAATGATGAAAAGAAGAGTGCGCTAATAAAAAGACTTTGTTTTATTAATGAAACCAAACCAAGCTGAGATACAAGAAAATGTCTCAAATCAGATCTGACAAACTGAAGGAAGCAATTTTAGCCTTGACATCGGCAAGTTCCTCGGCGACTTCCGCCCGAACCCTCTCCTCTTCTTCCTTCTGAAGCTTGGCACACACAAGAATGGCGGCAGTGTTGGCAGTTACGTCTTCTCGGCGCAATGTGTGAAGAATCTCCAACTCTCTTCTATAAGCATCTTGAACCCTAGTGCTCTCACGCTCAAAATCTTTTAGAGTCCTCTCCCCTTGGGCGGTCCTAATCCCAGTCCTATCAGCAATACTGTTATAAGCATCCATCTTAGTCTGCAGACGACGTTGCCGTTCACACAAGTTCGCGACGATTACTTCTTGCTCTGAGATACGTCTCTCTCTGGCCTTACGCTCACGCATCCTCTGAGTCTGAGCATCGATCATAAGTGGCGTGGCCTCGTCATATGAGTCGAAGTTTACTAAATCTTCCAAGCGATATATGAGTTCCTCTAAACAAGTCAGTCTTATCTCGCATCGTCCAGCTAGTCGGATGCCACCTACACGCTGAATGTCGTCAAGACTGTCTGTTATGAAAAGGAGCAAATCATAAGATCTTCCCTGTCCAGAACAAATGTCGGTGACCGTTTGTTGCACAACCTTCTCTACTTTTTGGAGGATGCTCTGTATAGATTCGGAAGCCGTGAAGACAGACTCTTGGTCGGACACAATCGCGGCAATAGGATCCTCTTCTTCTTCATCGTCGGATATTAGGATGATTTCGGGACTCACCATCTTCCTGTCACGGATATCCAACCGAGGAAGTGGATTGGTAGCCTGCCTGGCGGAAACTGAAGATAAAATGTCACCACGATGTCCATCCACCGTTGAAAACAAGCAATTAAGTGTTTGTTAGTCCCAATTATAAAAGGAAATTGAACTCATCTTACGAATAGCTAAGATAGAGTCAATGCCTTATAAAGGGTGAGACGATTTGGCCACATTGTGCAATCACAAAACAGGGTATGTCAACAACATATCCCTGCCTTATAAAGCGCAATGTAGCGTCAAATCGCCCCCTTTAATTTTGAGATATGGTTTTGACCAAGCAAAACATATCTTTGAAGCATCGATCCTCACCAACGAGAATCAAGGCTCTTCCCGATTGCCTCGCCAAGGAGAACAACGTGGGGTAAAAATGGACCAATTTGCAAATTTTCAAGAAAAGAGGGGTTAATTTGCAAAAATCCCAAATATGCCGAAAGCGTCGATCCTCACCAACGAGAATCAAGGCTCTTCCCGATTGCCTCACCAAGGAGAACAACGTGGGGTAAAAAGGGACCAATTTGTAAATTTACAAGAAAATAGGGACTAATTTGTAAATTTCCAAATACTGCCAAAAATAGCTCACCAGCATAGGAGGGAGGCGCGCCATCAGCCAACATAGCAGGGGAACGACCTCTCGAAGAACGTGACATGACAAGCTGCAAAATAAATTAAAAGAGGTCAGATCTAAAAAAAAGATCACTTTTTTATCAGATCTACCCCCCTGAAAGATTAGCTCGAGGTGTCAAATCACACCCTCAACCCTCACATACGATCCCACGAGTACATAAATTAAATTGAGCATGAAAAAGATCGAAATGGTGGAGGATTTACCTGAAGAAAGACTCGAGATCCAATGAAGAGGAGGTCTTTTAGGAAACTTTCGCCTCGCGCTCGAGGGACCTGAAAGAAATTCTAAAGATGGAATTTTTGGGGAGATTTCTCAGTCAAAGATCCAAAGGAAGATTAGATCTAAGACAAAGATCAAATTTTGGTGAAGAACGGATGCTCGACGGAAGAAAAAATCAAGAAGGGGAGGGGAGAGGTTCGGCCGGCCCTAGGGGAAAGAAAAAGAAAAGAAAAAGAAAAGAAAAAGACCCTTTTTTATAATGTTGAACCAAACCCAATTGAACCGGACCAGACCAAGTTGAACCGGACCAGACCGAGTTTGAACCAAAATGCAAATTGAAGCTGATTTGAGCGTCGAAACAATTTCAAATCAACTGAGGGTCTCATCCTTGGTTTATTCTTGTTTCTCCCACACATTCGGAAGGAACGGAAGAAATCTTTTGAGCCAAATTACTGCCTTTTTTGGCTCATTTTCAAGCCGGTTCAGCTTATTTTGAGCACGGAAATACTCCAATAAGGTATACGAGTATAAACTATTCCCCATTTTTATTGAGAAGTTCCTGGAGAATATTTTTCTAAAAATATTCTTAAGGATAACTCAATAACACGACGCCGGACAACGCGTCGCAAATAAAGACTCAACGCCAACAATCAAGGGTCAGTTGTATGTTGAACCAACAAACACGAGCTAAAGATTGGAAAATCAGGAATCGATTTCAAGTTCAAATTCCGACGACGGTCAGACAATAAATGCAGCACCGGAATCCTTACAAGCGTTCGACGAAGCACCGAATAGCCTGAAGGAGTGAAGGAATACAGAACAAAAGTCGTTCCAGGTCCCGTTACACTGACGAAGGGTAGGGTCAATCATATCCAAAGTATTCCAGACTCTTCTATAAAAGAATGAGGCTGGAACACTTTGGAGGGGGTATCTGTAGGCGTATAAAATTACCTATAGGTCCCTTAACATGGCTCGGCACGATGATTCGACAAATCAACGGACGTTCGAGCGACGAGGCGATGAGGCACGCAAGCAACGGAATACGTTCGCGTGTGGAACCAAACCAACGGTTCGGAAAGTTAACGAGTCGTCCAACAACAAAATGGACTTGAACTCAAACACCGAGGCGGGAATACTGCCAAATAAAGACCTGGGCTATCAAATCAAAGTCCGAACAAATCAAACGAAGAACCGAAAGACGGAAAACACCGGAAAACGACAAAACGGAACACACCCGGGGACTCGGCCTAAACCGAGCCAACCCGGGGTGGCTCGGTGGCCGAGCCACCCTGAGGTGGCCCGACTCCCCCCCTCTCTCTTGTGCACGAATGCACAGTGAAGAGAGGCTATAAATAGGGGGGGTGGTTGTTCATTTGGGAGGACTTTTTCTGAAACTTCTGAAGAGCCGAAACTCTGCCGGATTGTCATCTCAACTCGGATTTGTGAAGGCTTAAAGACTTGGACACTCGGATTCGATTCTTGGCGAGCACCCGAACCAAATAAGACAGGAGTTCGAAGGGATCTAATCCTCAGATCTATGTCGTTCTACTCCGGATCTAAGCTTGGTTCTTAGATCCCGAGATTCGAGCGGTCGTTTCCTTGGTGAAACGATCCCTCCCGGCTATTATCTCCTTGGTGGGATAATACCCGTTATACCACGTAGATCTGTTTGGATCGAGATTGCACGGTGGTCCACGGTAATCAACCCCGGCACAGGCAAACAACCCACAAAGCGAGTGACCGCAAAACAGGAGCTCGCGATCTGTTCGACAAAAGAGAAAAATTGTAATTTTTGTTTCTTTGTTTTGATTTTCATTGTAAACCGGATCTTATAAAAAGATCGGATCTTTCTGTAACGCATAAAGTTGTTCTTTAAGATAGCAATAACGTCATCAATGAAGAAAGCACCAATTTTTCACGCGAACAGTCCCTAAGGAAATCTGACAGAGAAATGTTCACCAACCAACTGAAGATAATAATCACTTTCAATAGTCTCCTTCCTGTACATGAAGCGCATAGATAAAAACAAGTCATTTGAAGTTTCTGTCCCTGGCATGCAATTCACATGCAGTGTAAAACATGATGAAATCTATCATTAACCTTTAACTATCAAAAAGAAGACGTGTTATATTCTCATCTCTTTTGCTTGCTTTTTATCCTTTTGACAATCAAAAAGAAGAAATGGTTTATAATATATTTTAGTTTCTGCAGACACTTGCATTTACAATCAATAAAGACTTGTAATTTGTTTATTTGTAACCTTGCAAACTGAATAGTATGCTAGATCTTTTTAGACTAGACATGACGCCTATTAGAGATACATAGCCGAGTATATATCTAACAGACTCAACAGAAAAAAGACTACTAGGAAGAGGTCAAGATACATGAAATGAGACCTCACTACAGTAGACGGTTGATTGGAAAAGTACAAACATAAAAGTTTAATAACACAAATGTGTAAATTAGATGACAAGTGTAACACGTTTCAGCAAAGCAACTGAATAGATTACCTGTATTAGAAGCCTCCCTGGCAGCCACAGGCATATTAGAAGTATTCGTGACAAGTGTAGTACGTTTCATGATAGATTCTTCACAACCATCAGGCAATGTCATCGTTAATTGTGGGAAATCCATAAGCACCTGGCATATTTTAATAATGTGAATCATAGAAAACAAAAACAACAAATAAAATTCATATGCCTGAAGCATATAGATAACAGACCTCAGCCATTTCATTTCCACTTTCTCCACAGCCCACATAGACCACTGTGTTGGAATTAGAGTACTAGAAGAAAGAAGAAAATTAGTGCAAAACATGTACAAGGGGGGGGGGGGGGGAAGTAATATTTTAAGTACCGAGAAGGTTATCAAAATGAAAAATGAAAATGTTACCTTTGAAAGTGCCTGACTGATGACTGTTTTACCACAACCAAAAGCTCCAGGTATAGCAAAAATTCCTCCAAGCACAGAGGGGAAAAGGGAATTGAGAACACACTGACAAACATTCATGAATAAACAATTAGAAACATGTATAACATTTAAACTGTGTTTAGAAAAGAAATGATGCTAGGCCTAAGAAAGAATCCCATTGATGAAGCTTAGAGGAAAAGATTATATTGATTACTTGTCCAGTCAAAAGTGGTGTATCTACAGCAAGTTTCGTTGCTACAGGTCGAGGGGTTCGAACAGGCCATGTCTGCAGCAATTCCAAAGGGGTGTGTTAGGTTTTGTGCGATCTCCTGTAAGTATATAACATTACAATGATGATACACGTTACACCCTGTTTAATCTTTCAAAAGATTTTCATAGGCATCGATCTTCCGAGCTGAAAATGTTACTAAGATTGTAGCTTCTTAACCTCTTTTTTTCATTTTCACCATATAATGATCATTGTTTTGTATCGAATTTTTCAGCCGCACTTTGAGACTCAGTTACTCACAGTTCAGTTTGAATGGAATGGCATTCTGAAAGTAGTCTCCAGCACTTTTAGTTGGAGTATGCCCTGAGTTTGAAATTGCGTTAGACACTCTTTGTTCCTTTGTAGGTGGAGAGAATAATCAGGTTTTCTTCATGCCATGTTATGTGAATATCAAATGTTATCATATGGGAAACAATATGATTGGTTCTGTCTTTCCTACAGCTGCTGAATGCTCATTTTGAGGTCTGTGGGAATTTCTTAAAGTACTGATGTGTTCATTTTTTTGAATTCTGCTAATATATGTTGATGGTGAAAGTGAACTATATTGTTGTCATGCAGCTTGGTTCTCCCAACAATTTGTTCTCCAACTAGCAAACAATGATTTTTTGCTTCATTTCGAATTACTTCAATTGATGAATGTATTTTATTTTACTTATGGCCGAGGCTTGAAGTTTGAACCTCCTGATTCTTTCCATTTTATGATGGAAACCAAACTCGATAATCTAACTTGTTCGCATTAGCCAGTTGGCATGGGTGTGGACAGTTGTGAAACAAAGCCAATGTGTAGTTTTCGACTCTTCTAAACCCTGAAACACCTACTGATGCTTTTATCCCTAAATTTCTCAAATACAGTAGAATAATATGGGTGTGAGACATTCATTAATTAAAAAAAAAACAAGAAGAAATCGCTTAGTTCTAAAGTTTCCTTCATGCAAGGTGTGGTGAATTTGAACATAAAGTTACTGTTTCTTATAGATTTAACAATGTCACAAAGCCGCATCTCATTTTAACAGTAGTCATAGAAGAGATGACATCAAAATAATTTTCCATTTGCTTAAATTTTTAACACAAAACAGGAGACTATCAACTCACAGACGGAAAATAAATTTCTTCAAAAGATCCCAAAAATCTCTCCATTCTAGCTGATGCATTCCTGTGTAAGTTACCAAAAATAGCTACTTTTACGTGAAATCTACTGTAATTGCTATTAAAAAACCTATTTGATACCTTAATTCTTCTCTGATGAGCTCTCATACACAGCATTGGATCGACGAAGGTCGTCGATGTGTCCGCTGAGCTCTTTTCTTGCAGATTCCCTTCCAAACATGAATCCATACCTAAAAGAGTGATCTTTTTTGTTTAAAATTCTTTCAATTAGAACAAAGAAATTGATAGGCTAAAGAGAACTCTAACCCTAGATTGTGGAATTCGATTACCAGCAGGAGATAGCAGAGAATACTCTTGCAGCAGCTACAGTTTGGATCAGTGTGAGCTTCTTCTCCATTTGGGTTTTTTATGGGGATTCCGATTTGGGGAGGGAATCTGCAAGAACTAGGGTTTTTTTATGGGGATTCGGCGGCAAACTGCAGGGTCAACGGCGGCGGCGAACTTCAGGACTCGATGGCGGTGGCGACCTCCGATGGCGGCGACGAACTCAGAGAAGGTGCAAGGGGTTTTGGGCTAAATCAACTTTGCCCCAACGGTTTAAACCGTTGGGGCTAGTCAAATCAGCCCCAACGGTTCTATGCACATGTTGGGGCTGAGCATCCTTTTACTAGTGATTAGAAGAAAATTTGTCACATTTATGGAGGCAATCTAGTTCTGATACAAATTAAGAGAAATAAGTCAAAAAAATTAATTTCTATTAAAAATAAAGATAGATTCATATATAGTGAATGAAATGGAATTGTAGACTAGAAACATCTTGAATTAAATTTAATATAAATATATTTAAGTATTAGAAGAAATGTTTTTAGATTTTCAGAGGCAATCTTATTCTGTTATAAATTTGGAGAAATAAATTAATTTTTTAATTTAAATAAAAAAATAAAGAAAATTTTGAATATGAATATATTTATATTTGATCCAATTCTCTAAAGCAAAAGCATATATTCAACATCAATGTTAGATTATGCAAAAACTTAAAATTTTCAATTTGAAACCTTATTAGTTTAATACATAAAAAAGGAAAGAGAATAGAAAAAAGAAGAAAAAAGTGAAAAAGAAACAAGCTACTAGAGAAAAAAAAATTACGTAACCTGGATTCTAATTCAAGACCGAGGGAGGGTGTATTAAAACCTTCCAATTGTCACCTGCAGCATGCACCAAATAGATATGGTTATGGAAATATGGTAACGTTTAAAGTTTCAATTTCAATTTCATTTCAAAGATCATACATGAAATAAAATATGAATATCTTTATATTTGACCCTGTTCTCTAAAGCAAAACTACATTCAGAAATCCATGTTGGATTATGCAAAAAAGAGTAATGATTTCAAATTGAGTCAAAAAATATTCATTCAGTGGTTTATATGCAAAATAAAACTAGAGGAATAGTAAGTTCAAAAGAATGACAGTACACGTAGAATAATCTTACCATGATAAATCTCACGCAAGAAAGCATTATTCAAGATTACAGTACTTAGAGTAGACTTGAAATATACGTACACCTATTAACGAAGATGGACTCCATGTGTGCATTCAAACATTGGTGAAAGTTATATGAAACAAAAGTTTACTCACCAAAAGCACAATGGATGAATACCGATTTATTTTGAGCCCTCTTTCTTCATGCCCACCGAACTGCATTTTCAATCTGTAATGGCTGAGGGGCCCTTGTATCCCAAGTGGGCACACTTATACTGAGGATGGGTTCAATTGCCGGAGAATGGGCGAAGGTGGAGAGGGCCGAAGGAGGAGGAGGAGAGGAGGGAGGGGGAGGAGAGTATGGAGAGGATCGGGAAGAGGGATGAGGAGGGGGGAGGAGGAAGAGGATTAGAAGGATGAGGGAGAGGGAGATGTTGAAGAGGAGGAGGAGGAGGGAGAGGAGGGGTTAGGAGCAGAAAACTGTATTTGATGAGGGGTTTTTTGCAAAAAATCTCATCAGCACTGACCAAAACAGTAACTTTGGCCAAATATAAGGCTTATATGACGCCGGAGTTGAGAAAATATACCAATCTGACAAAACTAAAAGAAAATATATCAACTTATCACCAAACCTCAAAAAAATATACTAATCTGGACATTTTGCTCATTTATTATTTTTCAACTGAACTATATATCACATTTATTATTCAACTGAACTATTTGATACTAATAGGATATACCTAAACACCATAACTTAAGTCACTGGGGTGTTAAAAGAATCAAAATATTTTGGAGGATTTCTGAAATCCTCAAATGGAATATGAATCTCAATCCTCCTCCTTATTGCTTTTATTTTTTTATTTTTGATTTATTTTATTCTATTTTATTTTTGGGAAAAATGTGTCCAGGCCCCAAAAACAGAAAGTTCATGTGACCCGCCCCCTTGTATTTTGCCCCATGTGATTCAGCCCCAAAAAGTACCATTTAATATTTTAAGGTCCCTCCACGTCAGCAGTATAAAAAAAGAGATTGTATTTTAAAAAAACCCGAAATTACCCCTCCACTTATCTTCCCAAGACATCTGGTCCACAAACTACATGGAAAGTCACGCCCATTAATGCGATCTGATGAAAAAAATAGAGGGAAATTTCCCGCCCTTTTTTGAACTCTATCATGAGCAATAACTCATGTTAGTTCTAAGTTATTTAATGTTAGTTCTAAGTTATTTAATGTTAGTTCTAACTTATTTTATGTTAGTTCTAATTTAGTTCTAATTCATGTTAGAGCTAATTTTAAGTAGAACTAATATAAATACTTTAGGCTATTTGGTCTAGTGGTAAACGTTATTTTATATTAGTTCTAACTTATTTTATGTTAGTTCTAACTTAGTTCTAATTCATGTTAGAACTAACTTTAAGTAGAACTAATATGTTTATACCATGTTATAGTGGCTATGTTAGTTCTAGTTAAGCTCATGTTAGTTCTGGTGGTTCCCGTGTTAGTTCTAGTTGATTTCATGTTAGCTCTACTTCCAGCTAGTGTTGGTTCTAATATAAGCGTTAGTTCTAGTGGTTATATTAGTTCTAGTTGAGCTCCTGTTAGAACTGGCACGATACCTGTTAGAATTGATACTGGAGAAGGGCCAGAGCGAGGAGAAGTTGGAATTGCTTCAGGAATCCACGCCCGAGTTAATTGAGGTTGTTTGGGACGGGAGAAACATGACGGTCGAAAGAGACCAGTGGCAGCTGTTTCTCCGCAACCAAGGAGTCGGGGGTTCCAATTATCCCAGAGCTCTCCCAACACCCAATGATAATCGCCCATTAGACCCAGCCGGGGCGGATAGTGGTTCCACGGCTCCAAGCTCTCCATCCTCACATCGCAATAAGTCAGGTCGGGGAAAGGAAGGCAACTGACGGTGAAAGGGGTTTCTCAGATCGCTTTCGATCCAGCGAAGGTAGCAACAAATGAAGATCCGGCACCAATCGAGTTTAATGCTTAACGCATTGGCCTAGTTTTATTTATATTTTTCATCTGAACAAATACAGTTTTAATTTTACCCCTTCTTCGGGTTAGTACTGATTTTCTTTGTACTTACTTATGTTAGCTGGCGTGTTAGTGCTGACCAGTTATATCTATATTTACTGCTGTTTTTGTGTGTTAGTTCTATATACTGAGTTAGTTGTGCGGGGGTAGTTCTAATGTGTAGCATGTTAGTTCTATTAGGTACCATGACTGTTTTGTTAGGTCTATTGTCTGTTTTGTTAGTTCTATTGTCTGTTGTGTTAGTTCTAATTGACTGTTTTGTTAGGTCTATTGTCTGTTTTGTTAGTTCTATTGTCTGTTTTGATAGTTCTAATTGACTGTTTTGTTAGGTCTATTGTCTGTTTTGTTAGTTCTATTGTCTGTTTTGTTAGTTCTAATAGACTGTTTTGTTAGGTCTATTGTCTGTTTTGTTAGTTCTATTGACTATT
>BQKN01066283.1:1113035-1129584 GCA_022839385.1 Asparagus kiusianus
CCACCCCACCCCAAACCCAAAAAAAAACATCTATATCTTCAGTTGCACAAATCCCCCCCCTCAACTCATGTATTAGCAATTGGTCAATCCCCTCAATTCTTGCACTGCACTTTTTGAAAATTGTTTTTTTCCCCTAGAAACCACCTTTAAAATAGGATCATTATACAGAAACCTACTTTCGTTTTTTATTGTACGTAAACCATCTTAAAAGTGGGTTTTTGTTTCAATCAACTACCTCCTAATCAAGGTTTCACTAAAAAACAAAAATAAGCTTAAAATGCAAGTTTTAGGTACATAACTTGTATCCTAATTAGACCTAAGTATTAACAAAGTGAGCCATGGGTCTTGAATGTGGGGTTCTAAGGATATTTATGGTTTTTAGTAAAAATTTTGACCGAGAGATGGTTGATTATAACCGAAACTCATTTTAAAGATTATTATTATATAATGACTCTATTTTAAAGTGATTTTTAGGAGAAACAACCTCGGATAAATCTTAAGCAAAAACCTAGGGGCCAAAACCCACAATCCATGGTTACGCCCTTGTAAGTGTAATAAATAAGCTCGAGAGGTTTGGCCCGTTTGGGTACAAATGAATGTATACATTACGGGATATTAAGGGACTATTTGGCTGCACACTTTTTGAGAAAACTTTTCTCAAAATATCTGACAATAGCAATTTTGTAATTAAAAGTTTTCTATAGATTTCTATAAATTGTGTTTAGTTCAACAAAAAATTTATAGAAATATTTTCTATAAAATATCAAAAACTACCAAATTTTACAAAAAGCAATTTCCTCTCAAAATGAGAGGAAATCAACAGGAAATTTGACGCTTTCCTTATTTAATCAACAAAACCCGTCCCATACCCATTTTCCTCGGCCATGATATTTTCTCGAACCGCTTCTAGGGCGGAAATTCCCGATTTCCTTCACGCCCCAAATCCATTCATCCCCGCCCCGAATCCAGCTGGGTTTGGTCCTTCGCACCAACTATTTAGGTCTTGTTCCTTCTCCCTTATCGCCCCAGATTTAGGGTACTCTCGTTCCCATATCACACGCTACGGTTCCATCTCCCAAATCTCGCGCTAGGGTTTCCGATCTCAAGGCTCTCACGGTAATAAATTGGCTTTTTTGTATTTTAAGCTACTTTTGTTGTTTATAGTTAGTTTCTGAACCTGGACTTCGCTTAATTTGATTGTTTGTGTCGTCTTTTGAGATGGGAATTGCGTTTAATTTTAGAATTGTAGTGGCTTCGTTCACTCTTTTGCTCTTTTGAATTAGTTTTTTCAATTGTGTTTGTTTGTTTTTTGCGATGTGTAGTGCTTTAATTAATTTTGAACTTTAGTAAGCTTCTTTGTTGGCTTCAATTTGTTTTTTTTGCACCTTAAGGGAAGCTAGGATCTAAGTTAATAATGGATCTGGATTGTGATCAATGTCTTTGTCCAATTTAAAGAATATAAATTCAAGATTATTGATTCATGGTGTTTACATTAGCAATAACGGCGAGCATGGGAGTGTGAAATTTTCGAGTAACTAGTTAATGAGTTCTTTGCCATCGAAATGATTGCTAAGCAGAAACCCTAAATTATCTGGGTATGTTTTGATGGTGGTGATTATTAGTAAAACCTAAGTTTTAAAGAACCTTAAGATTAATAAATATCAACGAGGTGGAATGTGCAATGGCTATATCTAGTTTTACTTTGTTTCTACTATTTCCTGATCATTGTATTGGCATGAAATACGCTTGGGGTCAATAGTATATCTTCAAATGTATATGCTTGTTGTTGAGAAAACACAGTGAACCTCTCAAACATGCTAAAATAAGTCGTTTCATTTACAATAATGATCCAATACTAAATTACAAGATATGATATTTTCCTTCAAATGGGGATGGGAAATAGTATCTGCTAAACGAAATACTAACATCTAACAGCTTATTTGCACATGTATGGGCCAGAGACCTTAAAACATAAACTTAACTATTTGACAAATGAATTCATTTCATATATACCTATGTGATATTTAATTATCCAAAGGCAGGGCTAATAAATACTAATAACAACAAAACATGCGCATAGTCTAAAGTTATTTTTGTTGCAATCTAAAACTAAAATCTTCTTGTGAATCTAAAATCTGAAAAAGACAGATTTTCTTCACCTTGTTCATGTATTCAATATCTAAGGCCACATTATTAGGAAACTACCTAAAACAACCATGAATGCAAGAGGCCCCCCTACACTCATGAGGATAAGCTTCCTTTTCCCTAATTAAATACATTTTACTGACAAGCATCTAGTTAACAAATTCACATATTCTAAATATAGCACCTCCTAGTAAGAAGAGTTATTCTGTGTTCATGTCCCGTTCAACCTGACTAGAGTCCCTACACTTGGCTCCACTCATGTATTCTTCTGTAAAGAAGATTTTGGTTCTTGATTTTTCATTTTCCATTTTTTCATTTTTTTGTCATTGTTTATTGTTGCATAAACATCGTAAACTATTTTTGCTTTGAAACGAATGTAGATGTATGGTGTAGATGAAGAACAAATAAAGAGGATGTGTGCTAATACGACTATATCTTCTGTGGTTACAATAATAGTTTGTTTATTGAGAATTCATGCTAGGCGCAAATCCATTTGTTATGCTCCAAGAGAGGACAAGATAAGGAAAATTTATTGTAGAAATGCCCACTTCAAGCACATCTTTGAAGGATATAGTGATAGTTGTAGGTCTTATATTAGAATGAGACCTAAAGCTTTTTTTCAAAGTTGTGGATGTTATGCGAAAGCATGGTTTTCTAAAGGACACAAAACACCTTCAAGTTGAAGAACAACTCGCTATGTTTCTTTGCATAGTGGGTCATAAAACCAAAAACAGAGTAATAAGGACCGAATTTATAAGATCGGGTGAAACGGTTAGTAGGTACTTTAATAAGATCCTACAAGCTATGAACGGTCTTCGTGAGCATCCACCACTGTCTCGACCTCCGCTCACCCCCTCTTCTCCGACGAACCACCCACCTACCCGTCAAGCATCGCGTTCCACGAGACCAGGTCCCTGCTCCCCATTTCGTCAAACACCCGGCGCGCGTCAGTGACGACCCCGCACACGGCATAGCCGCTGATCAGACAGTTGGCAACGCACCCGTAGGCCTCTAACCCGCGCCCGAGGGCCTTCCCGTGAAGGGTCTCAGAGAGAGGGAGGGAGGCCGACGAGCCTGTCCTCACCGCCAGAGTCGATCTTGCTTGTCGAGCGATCTTCCTTGAGTTTTCATAGGTGAAGGTGAAGGAGTTAGGGGAGAGGGGAAGTAGAGGGGAGGGGCGGAGGTGTGGGAGGAGGAGGTTAAGGGAGAAGAGGTCCGGAGGGGAGGGGAGGAGGTGGAAGAGGAGGAGGGAGTAGGGGAGGGGGGGAGGCAGAGGGAGGACTTGAGGAGGCGGGAGGAGGGGAGGGGGTGTCGCGCGCCTATGCGGAAGCGTTGCACGCACACACAACGAACTTGAGATCACGGAAGAAGAAAGCCACACACTTGCACAAACCAAGCCAATTATGACAAATCAAACCAAACACAGAGATATACGTGGTTCGGCAATTACCTACGTCCACGGGGAGAGGATGGGGAGATTTTACTATATGGAGGAGAAATACAACGGGTTACAACTCATAAAATCACTCAAATATAACCCTAACCAAAGCTCTCAACTCCCTCACAATATCTCCCTCTCAAAGTACTCAAAACAATGCTAATTCTCTCCTTTTCTCTCCTTTTTAAACCCTAAAAAACGTGGTCCTATTTATAATAAAACACAATCTCAAACAAAGGAGGATTCCCAAACAAAGGAAGATTCTAAAAACGAGTCTGCCACACCCTGCACCATGGGTGTGGCAGAGGGTGTGGTGCAGAACAGATTCTACCACACCCATGGCAGACACCACACCAGGGTGTGGTAGAGTCTGTTTTGGGTTATTCTTCACTTTTTTCATAATTCCTTCGCCGTTTTCACAATTCTCCACCTCGGCGAAGTATTCCCAACACTGAGCCGACACCAACATGAGCACCAATGTGTCGTCTCTCTAAACTCGGCTGCACCAATATGGTTGCCTACGTACCCCCTCTCCCAAGGGATCAAGCCGCCCGTAGTTCATCCAAATGGCCGTCAACGGCCTCAACAATCATGAATGTGCAACAAGTTTCGACAATGATCAAACTTGTTGCTCGGAACCACCTTAGTGAGCATATCACCTGGATTATCCTTTGTGTGGACTTTCACAATCTCCACATTGCCATCTTCAAGAACATCCCGAACGAAGTGATAACGAACGTCAATGTGCTTCGTCCTCGCATGAAAAACCTGATTCTTCGCCAAATAGATAGCACTCATGCTATCATAATGAATGGTGACGGACCGCTGCGATATACCAAGTTCCTCCAAAAGTCCTCGAAGCCAAATAGCCTCCTTCACAGCCTCCGTAACCGCCATATACTCTGCCTCCGTCGTAGACAAAGCCACCGTAGACTGTAAGGTGCATCTCCAACACACCGACGCACGGGTCAAAGTAAACACATATCCCGTAGTAGACCGACGCTTATCCAAATCCCCGGTATAATCCGAATCAACATAGGCAATGCATAGCTGCCCACCTGTAGTGTCCCGCTCATAAACCAAACCAACATTGAGCGTACATTTAATGTACCTCAAAATCCATCTCACGGCGTCCCAATGACCCACTCCTGGATCGTGCATGTATCTCGACACCATGCTCACCGCCTGTGACAAATCTGGCCTTGTACATACCATCGCGTACATTAAGCTCCCAACTGCGCTCGCATATGGAGTATTCGACATCAACTCACGATCTTCAACTGACTTCGGTGAAAGGCCAGCTGAAAGCTTCAAATGGGCTCCCAATGGTACACCAACTGGCTTCGTATCCATGCTAACATGGAATCGCTGTAGAACCTTCTTCAAATAAGCCACCTGTGTCAAACAAAGCTTGCCCTTCTTCTTGTCTCTGCCGATCTCCATCCCTAAAATGCGCTTTGCCTTGCCCAAGTCCTTCATCTCAAACTCATTTGAATGCTGAACTTTTAAATCATCTATAGCTGACCTGGAACTAGAAGCAACCAACATGTCATCGACATAAAGCAACAAATAAATGTACGCACCTCCTCTCAACTTACGAAAATACACGCAAGGATCAAACTAGCTCCGAGTGTACGAATGACCAAGCATAAAACCATCGAATCGCCTATACCACTGTCGAGGAGACTGCTTCAAACCGTATAGCGATTTCTTTAGCCTGCAAACCAACTTATCTTTCCCTGCAGCTCGGAATCCCAATGGCTGAGTCATATATATTTCTTCATCAAGATCACCATGAAGAAATGATGTCTTCACATCCAGCTGATCTAACTCCAAATCATACTGTGCCACCAAAGCTAGCAAAATCCGAATCGACGAATGCTTCACCACAAGAGAGAAAACCTCATTGTAGTCAATACCTTCCTCCTGTGCATAGCCCTTCGCAACCAACCTAGCCTTGAACCTCACTGGAGTGCCCTCAATGCCCTCCTTCTTCGTGTACACCCACTTGCACCCAATCGCCTTCCGCCCCTTTGGAAGCTCAACAAGCTCCCATGTATCGTTCTTATGAAGAGACTCCATCTCCTCCTGCATAGCCACCTGCCATGAATCAGCCTCCGAACTCTGCTCGGCCTCTCTAAAAGTAGTAGGCATCATCTCATCGATACTCTCCACCGGAAGTGTATATGCAACTGTGTCGGCATACCGTGCTGGCACCCGTATGTCTCTCCTCTGTCTCCGTGCCGTAATAGAATCCTGAACCTGAGCCGTCGGTCCCTGATCCTGCTCATGAGTACCTGTATCCTCCGCATCACCGTCGTGCTCACCTGGCGTCACCTCAGTCGGCACTCTAATGGATACTGCACTATCTGGACTCTGTGGAGCTGCATCAATCTCCACCACCTGCGAAATCTCCTCTGTCGGGTCGCTCTCCACCTGATGAGAGCTGGAAAGCTTCAAGATAGAAGCCTCATCGAATGTGACGTCCCTACTCAGCACAATCTTCCTATCAACTAGATCCCAAAGCTTGTATCCCTTGACACCACGCTTGAATCCTACAAATATGGCCTTCCTAGCTCGAGGTTCCAACATATCAGTTCTAACATGATAATATGCAGGGCAACCAAATACCTTAAGCTGGTCATAGTCATGTGCTGTCTCTCCCGACCACATCTCCATAGGGGTCTTCCCCTCAATCGCAGATGAAGGCAGCCTATTAATGAGGTGGCTCGCATAAGAAAGTGCCTCAGTCCAAAAGATCTTCTCCAAACCACTATACGCCAATAACATCGAATCTTCTCCAGCAAAGACCGATTTAACCTCTCTGCCACCCCATTCTGCTGCGATGTATGACTAACTGTGAAGTACCTCTCTATGCCCTCGTCTCGACATAGCTGCTGCAAGGGGTCTGAAGTATACTCGCCACCGTTGTCGGATCGCAACGTCTTGATCTTTCTCCCAGTCTGCAGTTCCAGCATCTTCTTCCACTCCACAAACAAATCTAGGACTTCACTCTTATGCTTCATGGTGTACACCCAACATCACCTAAAATAGTCATCAACGAAAGTGACGAACCAATGTCGACCACTAAGTGATGCCGTCTTGGTGGGACCCCAAACATCTGTGTGCACGTAGTCCAAGACGCCCTTCGTCCTATGAATGGCCGTCCCGAACTTCACCTTTGTCTTCTTGCCAAGTACACAGTGCTCACAGAATTCCACTTTACCACTCTTGGCTCTCTTCAAAAGCCCTTGCTTGCACAATGCCTGCAATGACTTTTCACCTGTATGCCCTAGCCTGTAATGCCAAAGTCTGCTCATGTCCGCCTCTGAAATCGCCGAAGCAACATGGACAATCTCGGTGCTTCCCTTCAGATAGTATAGATTATGACTGCGGACTCCCTTCATCACCACCAAAGATCCCTTAGTAACCTTCGCTGCAGCATCCTCAAAGGTCACCCTGAATCCCTTCGCCTCCAAAGCCCCAACTGAGATAAGATTCTTCTTAAGTTGAGGAACGAATCTCACCTCCTTCAACTCACGGACTACTCCATCGTGCATCCGAATCGTCACAGTACCTATCCCACGAACGCCACAGGATTGATCATTTCTCATGACCACAACACCCCCATCGAGTCTCTCAAATGATGAGAACCAATCTCGCCTAGGAGTCACATGATAAGTAGCGCCAGAATCAAGCATCCACTCTGATGCATCCAAATGGTTCACCTCCGGAGTAATCAAAAGAGAAAAGCTCGAATCATCAGAATCATTGCCGCTAGCAACATTCACCTCATTGGCCTTCGGGCCCTTATTCTTGCTATTCTCCTTTTCTTTGACTTTCGGGCAATCTCTCTTTCAATGTCCCTGCTCCTTGCAGAATGCATATTGGTTCTTTCCAAGCTGGTGACGACCTCTTGACTTTGACCTCCCTCTATTTCCACCTTTCTGATATGAGCTTCTACCTCTCGTCGACAAGGCCTCTCCTGAAGTACTAGCGCGGGAAGTCTCCTTATCCTTCCTCCTCAAATCGTAGTTCATCGGTGCGTTAGTCACTTCACTATAAGTGATAGAAGATCTCCCGTTCAGCAACGTAAGCACGAAGGTATCATACTCCTCATCCGGTAAGGAGCCCAAAAGAATAATAGCCTTGTACTCATCTATGATCTTCTCATCCACGTTCGCCAAGTCCGACAACAACTTAGTATAGTTGTTCACATGAGCCGCAAGTGAGGTGCCTCGGGACATCTGGAATCTGAATAATCTTCGCAGCAAGTGTAACCTGTTCTCAACACTCTTCATGAGATACTTGTTGTTGAGAATTTCCCACATCTTCATCGCAGACGTCACCCCAATCACATCGTATTTCAGCTCCTGTTCCAAACAAGACCTGATCACCCCGCAAGCATTTCGATTCATCTTTTCCCATATCGCCTCTTCATATTTAGGTGGCCTCACGTCGACCATGATGGTCTCCTCCAGATTTTGAGCATTGAGCGCATCTTGTACGTCGTTCATCCACAAACCAAAATTGATCTTGCCGTCATATTTCACTACACTAATCTTAGTGTTCTGAAAACCCACTTGAACTGTGCCTGTCATCTTGCTGCTTTCACCAACTTCTTCACCCATAATCACAAATTTCAAATTGTAGAGAAAGATCCAAACTTTGAAAAGAATAAGAAATTACCCAACTGAACCCTATATTGGATTCCAAATAGAACTCCTAACCACACGAGGAAAGCGAGATCTTCAACGACAACTTCAAACCCTAACTCCACCAAAGCCTAGAACTCCAAGAACTAGGCTTCCAACTGAATCTTCCTCCACCTAATCCAAAACCCAGATCTAAAATCTGAGCTCTGATACCACTTGTCGCGCGCCTATGCGGAAGCGTTGCACGCACACACAACGAACTTGAGATCACGGAAGAAGAAAACCACACACTTGCACAAACCAAGCCAATTACGACAAATCAAACCAAACACAGAGATATACGTGGTTCGGCAATTGCCTACGTCCACGGGGAGAGGATGGGGAGATTTCACTATATGGAGGAGAAATACAATGGGTTACAACTCATAAAATCACTTAAATATAACCCTAACCAAAGCTCTCAACTCCCTCACAATATCTCCCTCTCAAAGTACTCAAAACAATGCTAATTCTCTCCTTTTCTCTCCTTTTTAAACCCTAAAAAACGTGGTCCTATTTATAATAAAACACAATCCCAAACAAAGGAGGATTCCCAAACAAAGGAGGATTCTAAAAACGAGTCTGCCACACCCTGCACCATGGGTGTGGCAGAGGGTGTGGTACAGGACAGATTCTGCCACACCCTAAACCATGGGTGTGGCAGAGGGTGTGGTGCAGAACAGATTCTACCACACCCATGGCAGACACCACACCAGGGTGTGGTAGAGTCTGTTTTGGGTTATTCTTCACTTTTTTTATAATTCCTTCGCCGTTTTCACAGGGGGGAGGGAGAGGAGGGAGGTGACAGTGAGGTGGGTCTGGGATTAAAGCAGGCTTGTCAGAGTTTTTTTGGGGGAAGGGGGTCGGATTAGCTTTTAGCAAAAGCGACTCTTTTTTGCACGGGACTACTAGTCTCGTGCAAAAAAAGGTCGATTTTGCCTATTTTCTTGTTACAGGGTTGATTTTGCCTATTAAATTTAAAAAAAGGTCATTTTTCAAAATTTGTCCATCTATATATTTGTCACGTAAAGCGGTATAATAATGGTCGATGGAAGTGTGTGAAGGGATGCCAGTATCATTCACACGTATATGGCACTTCAATCTTAAAATCAGTGCAAGTATATTTTGGTTGTTTTTTTTTTCTTTCAGAGCATGTACATTTTGGTTGTTTTTTCTTTCTTTCTTTTTTTTTACCCCTCCATTTCTTTTTCTTTTGTAATTTTTGTTAATAGTATTGGCTGCTGTTCTCCCCACGTGACGTAGTGATGAATCTGATGATCCCAAACTGTCTTCGGATGGGAAACAGGCGAGATACGTTTGAGAGAAAGGGACTCGCCGTTTTATTTTATTCTACTGTATTTTCTTTTACCAAAAAACTTTTTGGCTCGCGGACCAACCCCAAGCCCCAACTCGCGTGTGAGAGGAACTGGGGGCCCACCCCCCTGTTCCTCTCACACGCGAGTTGGGGCTCGCGGTTGGTCCGCGAGCCAAATAGCGGGGTTCTTTCTTTTATCTGTCTTGTGTTCAGGAGGGCCCAGTTGTTGAGCCCGATAATCTGGCCCAACAAAGATCTCCCATTTAGTTCTTCACCAACCTTGGCATCAAAATTATGATTATTGTTTTCAGATGAAAATAAAAGATCCATGTGCTTTGAATTCAGCCGCATGTGCCTTCTTATTATAATATTATTATTGCATCACAGTTCAACTACGAAGTAAATTCTAATTTACAGTCTGGAGAAGTTGTTCAGTGCAAGGAAATATTTTTTTTTATAATATTTTTCTGATTAAGATGGAAATTTTAATCATATTAAATACCTATAAAGGAATAACGACAATTATATTACTCTTTTGTAGTGTAGATAGAAGTGCAGGAGTAGCAGTGTATTTAACATTACTTGAAAGTTGAAGCTCTGAATCATATCGTCCACATTTTTATTGGTGATTTTATATTTCAAACTTATACAGTACCTTATGAATGGTTTGTGATGCAACGTGATCATATCCCCCTGTTTCACAAAGGATTAGCGTAAAATTATGACGTAAAGTTTTGTGAACAAGAAGCAGAAGATTAAACATTTGAGAACCAATAAGCTACAAGAATTTGAGTAGAACATCTGAACCAATAAGCTACAAGAATTTGAGTAGAACATGTTATATTGATATATACACATTTGACTTATCTTTTGTCACATCAGATCAAGGATGGGTCTTCCCTTTGAGCTCGTGGCTCCAGCTTTGGATTTAAGTTATGGGTTACGCTAGATAAGGCATGGGTCAGATTCTGAAGTCTATTTGACCCACAGGCAAGTTGCATATCCGAGCCCTAGGAATATGAAAAGAATCCAACAGAAAAATCATAATTGGAGGCTTAGAGAAGCACGAATCTGGACGCACGTAGCAGCATCAAATATAGTTTCTATAAATGCAATTTACTCTAACATATGTACAACAGCTAATGGTAATATACATGTCAAGATTTATCTTGATCCATTATCTCCTTATGCTATTCAATATAAAGAAAGTTCACTATAAGATTTTATTTTTTTAATAAGAATTAAAGATGCCTCGTAATTCGCATGCTAGGGTTTATAGGACCAGTTTAGTATTGTTGCGCGCAGCGGAAATTTCGACAGCATTTCGGCAACACAATAAGAGAGTGAGGTCGCAATAGGAATTCCTGTTTCACAAAGGAAACAAGAACATTAAGCAAAATATCTTAACAAAGTGGGATATCAGCTCTTCCTCTCATCAGTTCTAGGACTGACCTGTCGAGGGAACCTAAATAAACTATTACAAATCACACAAATAGCGAGACAACCAATTTTATGTGGTTCGGCAAATTGCCTACGTCCACGGGGTAAGGAGAGGTGGAGATCTACTATTAGAGAGAGAGAGAGAATACAAATAGGGTTTACAATCACACAATTTAAACCCTCACACAAACTCTCAAATCTCTCACAAATATATCACTCAAAGGGATGCACAAACTCTCTCAAACAATCGGCGGCTTCTCTACGCTTTTCTCTTCTTCAGCCGACTTTTGCGTTCTCACCCTCTGCCAGCACGAACCCTCTGCCTGCACTTTTCTCCTACAGCCGCAAAAAACCAAAACTCCTTGCACACCAACCTAGGGCACGACTGTAAAGATATATATACAGCAGAAATTCGGGTGGGCCTTATGAGTTGTCCGCTGGATGTGGCTTTGCTTTCGGTTCTTGTGAGTTGTCCGGTGGCCTCTCAAAAGATCACAAGCATGGGTGTGGGCCCCACGTGACTCCACCTTTATAATTCTCCACCTCGGTAAAGTTTCTCAAAACTGAGCCGATATCAAAGCAACAAAATGCCCCACTTATTGTGTCCAGTACGTCGTGAAACAATTCACGATAATGGACTCAATCCACAACACGTCAGGAACCCGAACGAGAGTCCAAACAATCTTACCCCCATCAAAATCAACTAATCCAAAACCGGCTGCATCTGAAAGACTGTCTACGTATCCTCTTGTCCAAGGAATCAAGTTGAATGTAGTTCACCCAAATGGCCATCAACGGCCTTAACAATCAAGAATGTGCAACAAGTTTCGACAATGATCAAACTTGTTACTCGGAACCATCTTAGTGAGCATATCTGCTGGATTATCCTTCGTGTGGACTTTCACAATCTCCACATTGCCATCTTCAAGAACATCCCAAACGAAGTGATAACGAACGTCAATGTGCTTCGTCGTGCTTCGTTCTCACATGAAAAACCTGATTCTTCGCCAAATAGATAGCAATCGTGCTATCATAATAAATAGTAACGGACCGTTGCGATATACCAAGTTCCTCCAAAAGTCCCCGAAGCCAAATAGCCTCCTTCACAGCCTCCATAATTGCCATATATTCTGCCTCCATCATAGACAAAGCTATAATCAACTGTAAGGTGCATCTCCAACACACCGGCGCACGGGTCAAAGTAAACATATACTCCATCGTAGACTGGTGCTTATCCAAATCCCCGGCATAATCTGAATCAACATAGTCAATGCATAGCTGCTCACCTGTAGTGTCCTACTCATAAACTAAACCAACATTGAGCGTACCTCAAATGTACCTCAAAATCTATCTCACGGCGTCCTAATGACCCACTTCTGGATCGTGCATGTATCTCGAAACCATGCTCATCGCCTGTGATAAATCTGGTCTCGTACATACCATCGCATACATCAAGCTCTCAATCGCGCTCGCATATGGATTCTTCAACATCAACTCTCGACCTTCAACTGTCTTCGGTGAAAGATCAGCTGAAAGCTTCAAATGGGCTCCTAATGGTACACTAACTGGTTTCGTATTCATGCTAACATGAAATCGCTATAGTACCTTCTTCAAATAAGCCACATGCGTCAAACAAATTCTACCCTTCTTCTTGTCTCTGTCGATCTCCATCCTTAAAATGCGCTTCGCCTCACCCAAATCATTCATCTCAAACTCCTTTGAAAGCTGTGTTTTTAACTCATTTATAGCAGATCTGGAAATAGAGGCAACCAACATGTCATCGATATAAAGTAATAAATTAATGTACGCACCTCCTTTCAACTTGCGAAAATATACGTAAGGATCAAACTGGCTCCGAGTGTACGAAAGACCAATCATAAAACTATCGAATCGCATATACCACCGTCGAGGAGACTGCTTCAAATCGTATAGCAATTTCTTCAATCTGTAAACTAATGTTTCTTTCCCTGTAGCTCGGAATCCTAATGGCTCAGTCATATATATTTCTTCATCAAGATCATCATGAAGAAATATCGTCTTCACATCCAACTGATCTAACTCCAAACTATACTATGCCACCAAAGCTAGCAAAATCCGAATCGAAGAGTGCTTCACCACCGGAGAGAAAACTTTATTATAGTCAGTACCTTCCTCCTGTGCATAGTCCTTCGCAACCAACCTAGCTTTGAACCTCAATAGAGTGCTCTCAATGCCTTCCTTCTTCGTATATACCCACTTACAACCAATCGCCTTTCGCCTCTTTGGAAGCTCAACCAGCTCTCATGTATCATTCTTATGAAGAGACTACATCTCCTCTTGCATAGCTACCTACCACGAATCAGGCTCCGAACTCTGCTCGACCTCTCTGAATGTAGTAGGCACCATCTCATTGATACTCTCCACCGAAAGTGCATATGCAACTGTGTTGGCATACCGTGTTGGCATCTATATGTATCTCCTCTGTCTCCGAACCGTAATAGAATCCTGAACCTGAGCCGTTGGCCCCTGATCCTACACATCAGTACTCGTATCCTCCTCATCGTCGACGTGCTCGCCTAGCATCACCTTAGTCGGCACTCTAATGGATACCGTATCATCTGGATAATGTGGAGCTGCATCGATCTTCACCACCTGTGATATCTCCTCTGTCGGGTCGCTCTCCACCTGATGAGAGCTGGGAAGCTTTAAAAAAGAAGCCTCATCGAATGTGATGTCCCTACTCAGCATAATCTTTCTATCAACTGGATCTCATAGCTTGTATCCCTTGACACTACGCTTGAATCCTACAAATGTGGCCTTCCTAGCTCGAGGTTCCAATTTATCTGTTCTCACATGATAAAATGCAGGGCATCCAAATAACTTGAGCTGGTCATAGTCATGTGTTGGCTCTCCCGACCATATCTCAATAGGGGTCTTCCCCTCAATCGGAGATGAAGGTAGCCTGTTAATGAGGTAGCTCGTATGTAAGTGTCTTAGCCCAAAAGATCTTCTCCAAACCACTCTGTGACAATAATCATTAGACCTTCTCCAGCAAAGACCGATTTAGCCTCTCTATCACCCTATTCTGCTATGGTGTATGACTAACCGTAAAGTACCTCTCTATGCCCTCGTCTCGACATAACTGCGGAAAGGGGTCTGATGTGTACTCGCCGCCGTTGTCGGATCGTAACGTCTTAATCTTTCTCCCAGTCTGGAGTTCCAATCTCTTCTTTCACTCCACGATTATATCTAGAACTTTACTCTTCTTTGCTATGGTGTACACCCTACATCGCCTAGAATAGTCATCAACGAACGTGACGAACCAATGTTGACTACCAAGTGATGCAGTCTTGGTGGGACCCCAAACGTCTGTATGCACGTAGTCCAGGATGCCCTTCGTCCTATGAATGGCTATCTCAAACTTCACCTTCATCTTTTTACCAAGAACACAGTACTCACAGAACTTCACTTTACCATTCTTGGCTTCCTTCAATTGCCCATGCTTGTACAAAGCCTACAGTGACTTCTCTCCTGTGTGCCCTAACCTATAATACTAAAGTCTGCTCATGTCCGTCTCTGAAATAGCCAAAGCAACCTGGTCAATCTCGATGCTCCCCTTTAAATAGTATAAATTTCAACTGCGGACTCCCTTCATCACCACCAAAGATCCCTTAGTAACCTTTGCTACAATATTTTCAAATGTCATCTTGAATCCCTTTGCCTTCAAAACTCTAACTGAGATAAGATTCTTCTTCAGCTGAGGAACAAATCTCACCTCCTTTAATTCACGAACTACTCCATCGTGCATCTGAATCTGCACTGTATATATCCCACAAATGTCACAGGATTGATCATTTCCCATGACTACAACTCCCTCATCGACCTTCTCAAAAGATGCAAACCAATCTCGCCTAAGGGTCACATGATAGGTAACGTCGGAATCAAGCATCCAATCTGATGTATCTAAGTGGTTCACCTCCGGAGTAATCAGTAGAGAAAAGCTCAAATTATCGGAATCATCGTCTTTCGCAATATTCACCTCATTGGCCTTCAGCCCCTTTTTTCTTGTCATTCTCCTTCTCCTTGAACTTTGGGCAGTCTCTCTTCCAATATCCCTGCTCCTTACAGAATGCACATTGGTTCTTTACTAACTGGTAGCGTCTTATTGACTTTGACCTTCCTCTATTACCATCTCTCAGATATGCGCTTCTACCTCTCGTCGACAAGGCCTCGCCTGAAGTACTAGCACGGGAAGTCTCCTTGTCCTTCCTCCTCAAATCATAATTCGTCAATGCATTAGTAACTTCACTATAGCTGATAGAAGATCTTCTGTTCAACAAAGTGAGCACAAAGGTGTCATACTCCTCATCCGGTAAAAAGCCCAATAAGATAATAGCCTTGTACTCATCCGAAATCTCTCATCAACATTCGTCAAGTCCGACAACAACTTAGTGTAGTTGTTCACATGAGCTGCTAGCGATGTACCTCTGGAGATCTGGAATCTGAATAACCTACACAGTAAATGCAACATGTTCTCAACACTCTTCGTAAGGTACTTATTATTAAGAATTTTCCATATCTTCATCGCAGACGTCACCATAATCACATCATACTTCAGCTCCTGTTCCAAACAGGACATGATCACCCCACAAGCGTTCCTATTCATCTTTTCTCATATCGTCTCATTAAAACTTCAGCTCCTGTACGTTGCTCATCCACAAACTAAAGTTGATTTTATCGTCATACTTCATCATACTAATTTTGGTGTTCTGAACACCAACTTAAACTGTACTCACCATCGACTTGCTGCTTTTACCTTCTTCTCCTATTGCAAACTAACTCTAAGTTATAGAGAAAGAATCAAACTTTGATAGAAATTAAGAATTACCCAACTGAACCCTAGATCGGATTCTAAATATATCTTCTGTCTACACGAGGAAAGCAAAATCTCCAACGGTAACTCTTAATGCTATCTCCACCGAAGCCTAGAATTCTAAGAACCAAGTTTTACACAAGAATATTCCTCCACCTAATTCCAAAATCCTAAATATTAAATTCGGGCTCTGATACCACTTGTTGTGTGTAGCGAAAATTTCGGCAGCACTTCGGCAACATAACAAGAGAGTCAGGTCGCAATAGGAATTCCTGTTTCACAAAAGAAACAAGAACCTTAAGCAAAATATCTTAACAAAGTAGGATATCATCTCTTCCTCTCATCAGTTCTAGGACTGACCTGTCGAGGGAACCTAAATAAACTATTACAAATTATACAAATAGCGAGACAACCAATTTTACGTGGTACGGTAAATTGCCTACGTCCACGGGGCAAGGAGGAGGGAGATCTACTATTAGAGAGAGAATACAAATAGGGTTTACAATGATACAAATTAAACCCTCACACAAACTCTCAAATCTCTCACAAATGTCTCCCTCAAAGGGATGCACAAACTCTCTCAAACAATCGGCAGCTTCTCTGCGATTTTCTCTTCTACAGCCGACTTTTGCGTTCTCACCCTCTGCCAGCACGAACCCTCTGCC
>BQKN01066284.1:7982-20405 GCA_022839385.1 Asparagus kiusianus
GCGTTGGAGATTTCTGACGCGGGGCTCGACCCTCGCGTTGGAGATTTGACATGAGACTTTAACCCTTTGCTTTGGGTTTCCTCTTTATGTCGATAGCTCATTAATATCTGCTTTTGATTGTGCAGTGCTTTTACCGAACGTGCCGCTTTCACAAGAGCATCATTTTGGGTATATTGGCGGACCTGATGCAAATGAAACTTTCAGTCTTCAAAACACAGTTCCGCTTTGCACTTTCGCTGACTCCGAGAGAACGGACATGATTAGATCTCCTCGATGTTCAACTCTTAGAGTTTTGATTACTGATTTGGACATGGAGACTCCTGCTGGTCATACCCAGTTTCCCAAACCGGCGTTCTTATTCGGAGATCGCATATCCATCGATGATCACTTCGTACACGTAGAAGATTCGAAGCTGTTGCGGAAAGTTGACAATCGCTACTTCTTCCTTCCAAACATGAAGAGGATGTATCCCCTCTCCCACTTTTTGAATGCAAGCCACCGTCGGGGTCTGACTTTTGACATAGTCAAAGAGAAGGAAAATGTGTCGTTCGGATCTGGTCGACGGGCTCGTACACAAATCGGGGAACAGCTCAAGGGATTGAGACCTGGTTTGTTTGAGAAGAAGGAGCTGGTTCAGGAGATGCCACGCCCAGCGAACATCTTTATTCGCCAATTCCTTATGGCTCAGGGTGAATTTTCTACCCAAGCGTTCAGATCCCCTGGATGGGTTTGTTCCGAAGAAGGAGGTTGGTGGACCCGTATGATTGACTTTGTTCTTGAGGAGCTTAAGGAGTCACTCACTCAATCGGGTCTCACAATTCTCGTGTTAGCTACTCGACGGGGAGTCGTGCAGAGCTTCCATAATTTCTTCGCTATGTTGGAGAAATATAACCCGGACAGTTGCACATTTTTCACACCTGCAGGAGAGTTAGGTTTTGCTCTCCATGAGATGCAAGCAGTGTCGGGATTGTCACTTGGAAAAACACCCTATGAGGAGTTCATTCCCACTACCGAAGAGCTTTCCCGACTGAGGTTGGCGCACCCAGAAATTTATGCTACTTTCTGGGAGTTGATGTGCCACTTCCACATCTGTGCTCAAGTCTTTGGGATGCGTGGAGGGGGCATTATGCATACCGTATGGGCGGAATACCTCTTTCAGAATTTAAACCGGAAAGATATAGCCGTGTCTCGTGTTGTAGCCATCTCTCCCAAAGAGGCCAAAGCTCGGATTAAGGCTTCTAACGCCATCTACAAAACAGAGCATGTAGAAGAGGATTTTGAGGCTGGTGTTGAGTTTGAAAATTTCCACCACCAGGCTGCAATTCCTATTTCTGATATGGCTCTACTTGCAGGCTTCTTTATGGTTTGGTTGAAACGGTGTGTAGTGCCGTCAAGACCAATGGAAGCGATCTTGGCTGAGGTTGTATATCCAGCTGTTTTGCTAGCACATGGGAGACCCGTGAGCCTCCTCACTGCCATGGTCGGCTGCATTCAAAACGGCCTAAGGATGTTGACCTCCGATCTGCTCGGTACCTCGACGGTTAAGGTCGCCAGGAAGAAAGCCGGGAAGAACCCCCAGCCACGCATACCAGTGCCGTATACGTACTTGGTGGCCTGGTTCGTGCTGCATTGCCCCTCCTTGATGACGGGAGTATCGGAGAGTGCTGATGCTTACATCCCCTTCATACAGAGATTAGAGTCGGCCACGTGGACTCATTCTTACATAGTCAGGGCTCGACAACTCTTATCTCGGAAAGATAATTACCGGATACTCTGTTGTGCTCCTAATTTTGACGGAGCTGACGTGAAGGATGCCCGCTTCGTGGACTTGCTTTTTGAGGGCTCGTCTTCTTTGGAAGAAGGCACATTCAACTGGCTTCTTATGATCAGGTTGGGCTACCTGGTCTTTCGCTTGCGGGAGAAGTGCTTTATTGAGCCTTATATGCCTTCTCGATTCGCTAGGCAATTTGGATATGACCAGCTTTATGTTGGCAATCCCAACCCGGCCTTGGCTCAAGTTGGGAATTTATATGAAGGAGCTCGTGCATGGTACTTCTTTTCTGCCGGGGGAACCATGCGCAATTCACTTTACCCAATTCGCCGCCTGGCTGCTCTACTATTACCGATTTCTGCAGCTGGTATGAAGAAGTTTCCCAAGTCACGGGGTATGATATTCATACCTCCTGCATAAATGAGATTCGGAAATTGTATCGTTCGAGGAGTCATTCTTCCAGCACTCGTTTGCCGGGGGTAGAAGAATATCTATCCTGCGAACAAGAAGCATCTGGGGCTGTCGAAGCTCCTAGAAATTTATCTGCCATCGAGCCTCCTAAGGAAGAAACTCCTATGGAAATCGAAGAGGAAACACCGATTGCTGACTCTCCCGAAGAAAAACCAATTTCAAAAGTGCCTGCTTCTGAACCTCGTCTTCTGAGATCGGGTAAGAAGGCTCTTTCTGCTGCTGAGCAGGCCGAGTATGACAGGAGAATGCGTAAGCGGCTGCCTGTCGTAGCCAAAAACTCAAAAAAGACCAAGCTGATGGGAGACGCGATACGATCAGCGCATGCTGCATCTCCTGAAAATAGAGAGGGTATTACGCTTCCCACCGCTCCCCCAAGTCTTGAAGCAACAATCGGTGAGCAGGAAGAGGATATCTTAGGCTCCACGTCAGAAATGGTCAGGACATTCTTATCTGAAGCCCCGCATACCTCTACTCGCACTGACTATACGAACTGTTTCGTTTATCCGACCGCCCCACCCCCAAGCTCTGAGACACTGAGGGAGCTCATCGAACAATTGGAACGCTGGATGCAAAGGACCATTGACGTTGTCAGTCTCGGGGACGTAAGTTACAAGGTTTTTGAACCTCATTTGCTGGAATGCTTGGCTAAAATCAAGCATCAGGGTGATAAAATATGGACCGAGAACTGTCGTGAGAGCCTCATCATCTTGGAATATGAGCTGGAGTTCCTCTCCATGCTGCAACGTGACGACATAGGCCCAGAAGTGGATCGGGCTTTTTCTGAGGCCAAGGCTTTGAAGGCGCAACAGCAAGAGGTTCTTCAGAAGGGTTTATCCGAAACAGAACCTCGTCTCGCTCATCTGCGTGATGAACATGCCCAAGTACAGAGAGACATGGGCAACCTTGCTGTGAGTCTCCGGGATACTGCAGCAGAGCTTGCTCGAGCTGGTGTTGAAGTCCCTCAGATAAACGCTCAGCTAGCTGATGGGGTGGAGATTTTAAGAGGATTTGCTGGTTATTGTGATGGACTCTTCAAATGCTATTGCGACGAGATCGTCGCTGCCGATAAACTTCGGCGAGAACTTGCAGAAGCAACGCCTAGTGAAGAGGAACTCAAGAGCAAGATAACTGAAGATATCAGAAAGGCTCGCCAGGAAAATATATCAGCGCTGAAATCTAAACTCAAGTCTTTCAGATTGATGAGCCCCGATGTTTAGGGTTTGCGCTATTTTTGGTGGAGGGATAAATTTGTATCATTTTCCTTTCAATTGTTTTTACTTTTGTATTCAGATTAACAATATTGAATGGAAATGATATCATTTTGGTTTTCATTATCTCTTTTGTTGAAGCATGATTCAAGACAATGAAAAACGTAGTGTCAACTCAATATGAAAACGAAATTCTCTTTATTATCATTTATAAAACAATTCTAGAAAATTTTAATCGTCAGAGGTGTGGTGTTAACTTGACGAGATACAAAATAGAGTTACACTATAAATAGGCAACCCCCAGCCTGATCTAACTGGGGATTAGGGGGCAACATGATTCACAGGAAATATCTCTTTAGGAATTTCCCATTGATTGGCATCATGAGCCTGTCTCCTTGTTGATTGATAAGGCGATATGCTCCGTTCGAATAAACTGAGTCTATTACGAAGGGCCCTTCCCATTTAGGATTGAACTTCCCTTTGGTTTTGTGTGTCATCACCATGGGTCGTCTGTTGGCCAAGACCAAATCGCCTTTCTTGAAAGTTCGTTCCTTAACCTTTTTATTATAGGCTTTGGAAATCCGAGCTTGATATAGTTCGATCTGCTGCTTAGCTTGAAGTCGCTTGTCGTCTAGGGTTTCAAGTTCTTGCAGGCGCCGTTGATGTTTTTCTTTTTCTGTTAGTCCCGTCGTGATAGCGACTCTCAGAGAAGGAATCTGAATCTCTAGTGGTAATACGGCTTTACAGCCATATACCAGCGAGAATGGTGTAGCTCTTGTAGGGGTCCTTACCGTTGTGCGGTAAGCCCACAAACATTCGCCGAGTCTTTCATCCCAATCGCGTCTACTCTTGGAGACAAATTTCTTGAGAAGTTTCACAATGGTTTTGTTGAAGGCTTCTGCAAGACCATTCGCCGGCGGATAATATGCCGTAGATGCAACGCTCTGGATTCTGAACTTGTCACAAAACCTCTGGAACCCAAAACTGACGAATTGTGTCCCGTTGTCATGAACTATCCGCCTCGGGACTCCAAAACGGTAGACAACATGGTGTTTGATGAATTTAATTACGTTGGAAGTTTTGACTTCTTTCAACGGGATTGCCTCTGCCCACTTGGAGAAATAATCGGTCACAGCCAGGATGAACCGATGTCCTTTAGAAGTCGGAGGAGAAATTGGACCTACGATATCCATGCCCCATTCTTCAAATGGCCATGATGCAAATGTGGGATGTAAGTTCCCAGGTGCTTGGTGGATGAAATCCCCATGAATTTAGCACGCGTGACAACGTTTAGCGTAGTCAACCGCGTCTGAGAACATCTTTGGCCAGTAATAGCCAATTCGTCGGAGGCGATCCCCTAATTTAGCTCCGGGCTGATGAGCTCCGCACATCCCTTCATGAGCTTCCTTGAGGGCCTCTTTTGCTTCCTTTTGAGAAAGACATCGGAGCATAATACCGTCATGGGATTTACGATACAGAGTCTGAGTGACTGTATTGTAATAGAATCGGAGGGCCTTTCGTTTGATGCCGGCCGCTTCCTTGGGGTTGTCAGGCAAGATTCCGTATAAGACATAGTCAACATATGGAAATCGCCAATCTCTAGACTCGAATTCTATAGAGGTCGTACAGACTTCCTCCGTCATTGTCTTGTCTGAGCTTTCCTCCTTAGGAATCTTGGAGGAGTATAGTTTACGTCCTGAGACTGGGATTTTCGTTTCGGTTCCTGGTGGTAATGCCAACGAGGTCGCTAATGAAGCCAAAGCATCTGCGTAAGCGTTCTGGGCTCGTGGAATGTATTCGATAAAGAATCCCTCGAACTGCTTAGCTTGCTTCAGCACTGCGAAGTAGTATGGGATTAAGTCCTCATGACG
Organism: Asparagus kiusianus; assembly: GCA_022839385.1. Lineage (NCBI taxonomy): Eukaryota > Viridiplantae > Streptophyta > Magnoliopsida > Asparagales > Asparagaceae > Asparagus > Asparagus kiusianus. Next base: position 13,304 of record BQKN01066284.1, read on the forward strand.
TACTTCGTATTCCCCTCGGACTTGATTTACAATGAGCTGAGAATCACCATAAGCCTCAAGGCGCCGAATATTGAGTTCTTCGGCAAGTCGCATCCCTAGTAGCAACGCGTTATACTCAGCTACATTGTTGGTACACGGTTCGATTAAGGAAAATCCTCTTGGGATTACGTGACCGTTAGGCGATACGAGCACCACTCCTACTCCCGCAGTAATCGCTCCGTGAGGGTTTGCTCTAGACGCGCCGTCAAAGAATAGTTTCCATACTTGTGTAGATTCTTGAGCAACACAAGCTTCGGCGATTTCGTCGGGCAACTCTTCATACAACTTAGATGTCCCTGGCACCGGGTGATCGGCCAAGAAATCTGCCAATGCTTGACCCTTGACTGCCTTTTGGGGCATAAATTGCATGTCGTATTGTGACAAAAGAATGGCCCATTTTGCAAGCCGACAATTCAAAGACGATGGTTTCGTCATCAGGACTCTCAAAGGATTCACCTTCGAGATGACATGAATTGTCTGTCCAACTAGGTAATGCCGCATCTTTTGAACCGCGAATACCAAAGCGAGACATTCTTTCTCGACCGGGTTGTACCGATGTTCGGCTCCCATCATGGTCCTGCTTAAATAGTAGATGGCTTGCTCATGACCTCGATCATCGTTCTGGGCCAGCAGCGCTCCTAGCGAATGATCCATAGCCCTTACATATAACAGGAATGGTTTTCCTGATATAGGGGCCACGAGAACGGGTGGCTGGGTGAGATATTTCTTGATCTCTTCAAATGCTTTTTGACATTCCCCATCCCACACAAAGGACACTCCCTTCTTCATGAGCTTCGAGAAAGGTTGGCAACGCCCCGAAAGATTAAATATGAACCTCCGGATGTAGGCTAGTCTACCTTGCAAACCTCGGAGTTCTTTGAGGTTCTTCGGCGGTTGCATGTCTTGGATGGCACGTACTTTCTCTGGATCAAGAGAAATTCCCCTGGATGTGATAATAAATCCCAGGAATTTTCCACTTGATACTCCGAGAAATGATTTTGTTGGATTCATCTTCAGCTGATGTGTTCGCATGATTTCAAACATCATTTTCAGGTCTGTAAGATGATCCCCTTTATGTTGGCTTTTCACTGCGATGTCGTCAACGTAGCATTCGATCTTCTTACGCAGATGTTCGTGGAAGATAGTGTTCATTGCACGTTGATAGGTTGCACCTACATTTTTCAGGCCGAAGGGCATCACTGTGTAGCAATACACCCCCAGCGGTGTTCTGAATGCAGTATGCTTCTCGTCGTCCGGGTGCATCTTGATTTGATTGTACCCGGAGAATCCGTCCATGAAAGACATTCTTTCGTATCCACAGGTATTATCGATCATGACATCCGTGATAGGAAGTGGAAACTCGTCTTTTGGACAGGCTGCGTTAAGGTCGCGGAAGTCGATGCATATACGGACTTTACCATTTTTCTTGGGAACTGGAACAATGTTAGCTACCCAGTCTGGGTGTTGTTCTTCCCTGACAAAACCCGAGTCTATAAGCTTTTTCACTTCAGACTCGATTGATTCCATAATTTCCGGACGAAACCTACGTTGTTGTTGTTTAACGGGTTTGGCATCCGGATCAATGTTGAGACGGTGCACGGCAACATTCGGGTCAAGGCCAGGCATGTCTTCATAATTCCAAGCAAAGACATCTATATATTCTCGGATGAGAGATATAAGATCTTCTTTCTTGGATGATGATAAGTCCTCAGCTATGAAAATGGGTTTAGGGTCCTGTGCGTCTCCCATATTAACCTGGACCACTTTATCTTCAGTGGGTGGTTCGCGTTGTTCGAATCGCATGTCCCACAGAATGTTAAGACGTTTGATCCAGGGGTCATTGATCGATTCCATTAACCCTTCATCGTCCCCTGCACTTTCATCCGGGTGATCGATTGAAACCATATTCACGGTCAGATTTCTGAAGAGAGGTCCGACACTGACATCAGACTCATATGCAGATGTTCCGGATGAGCGGTCCTGACGCAGATAATTACTTATTTCATTTTCTGAGACAGCGGGAGGTGTGACAAATCCTAAACCCCTTCTAGTCTTTTGATAGTAATCTGGGGGTTTCCCTTCGGGGGTTAGGGACATTCGGATTGGTGTTCTCCTTCCTTTCCCGAAATTTAGACCCTGCTTCTCGTCAAAGTCATACCCCATTTGTTTCATCAACCGGAGGGAATTAGGTTCGTGATAATGGAATTGAGGAACTCCATCATCTTCCTCCGAACTTCCTCGTTTGAGTTGTATTGGTTTGACTTTTCCAAAACAAATCGGCTTCCGCCCTTTCCTTTTGGATGGGACTTTGAAGAAGGCTTTCTGTGCATCCTCTATTTCTTCCTCTGAAACGAGGGATGACTCGATCGGCAATGTGAGTGATGCCTCTGTGCACAGTACGTGCCATGGGTTGGTACCTGCACTAGAATTATTCTCTATTTGTTTATTGTTAAGAGAGACACCAGACAAGTACGCTAAAATGAAATCTTCATTAATGCACCACTCGCCCCCACTCGGTACATCATTATTACTCTCACCCTGACCCATTACATCAAAGTTTAATTCCCAAGGACAGTCTTCGTCAGGATCTGGCTCGATGTCAGCTTCGTTACCGCTGTCTACATCTCCTTTCTCCTGGGACTCCAGATAGAAGACAGAGTCGGTGTGGAAGTTTTCTACTCCTCGGAAGGGGTATTTTTCTGCGATTAGGGTTCGAACTTCGCCCTCGTCATTGGCGTACTTCATAACCTGGTGCAGAGTGGATGGGACAATGCGGTTGGCATGTATCCATGGTCGTCCTAGCAAAAGATTGTAAGACGTGTCCGCATCTATGATGTAGCATGCTACCTCAGACTTGAGATCTCCGATCTGGCACCTGAGCTTAATCTTCCCCAGGGGTCGGGTACTGTTTGCATTGAACCCGAAGATAGTAGTCTGGGTAGTGTGCAGTCGGTGCATAGGAATCCCTTACCTGCATGACCCTGTAGGGCATGATGCTGAGCGCTGAGCCCGGGTCAACCTGAACACGACTAATTTCCGAAGATCCAATATACCCTGTGTAGTACAGTGGTCGGTCATGTTCGTGTTTGACCTGCATGTCTTCTTGTGTGAACGATATGCATGGTAGACTTCTCGCCGCTTGCAGGCATTGCAGACAAGTTTGATCATCAGAAGCCTCGGGAATCGGAGTGACTTGCGTAATATAGCTCTCCGTATTCTTTAAAGCTTCGATCAGAGCTTCCTTGGTAGTTTTAGATAACTTCAAGAGCTCATATAAAGTGATCCTAGCCGGTATGTTAGCCAGTTGTGCCATGACGTTGAATTGAAAGGGAGCACTTGACTCCCCGAGTTCCTGGTGAAGATTTTTGTTGAACCGGAGCTCTTTTTGTTTGCCTTTGTCGACCGGCTTCTTTGGCACAGAACCCCCAGCGTCTTGGGGCTGTTCTTCCACCTCTTGAGCATTCTGGCCATAATCCCTCAGGTAGGCTTTTCCTGACCGAGTGCCAGGGTTGTCTCCTGGATATGCTGCCAGGACAATCCTCTCCTCTTCTGAATCAGTAAGAGGTTTAAGGTGATCATCGTTTTCGGCAACGGAGGGGCTAATCATGTTGGAAGATTTAGCCTTGCCTCCCTTCTTTCTGGACGAGATGCTCGTCCACTGTTGATCTTCAAGCAAATCAGGGTGGACCCACATGATTTCCCCTTTTGGGGTGGTGAGGGGTACCAACCCCCTGTCCTTCTGACTATGCAAGTCAGCATTCTTTAAGTGCATTTCTCCCTTGCGGATGGGTACAACACCGTTCGCGGTTACCACCGGGGGAAAGTCACCAAATTGGACCGCTATCATATTAGTGGATACGGTCTTCTGCTCTGGTTTCAAGGTGAGCACATTAGCGTTTACCAAATTCTGCAAGATGTCTTTGAAGACATAGCATTTCTTGGTAGGATGCCCAAGGAATCTGTGATAACGGCAATAGTTGGGATCATCAACTTTCCCCGCTTCATCTGGTTTTCTGATTTCAGGCAACTGGAGTTTATTGTTCTTTCGAAGCAATTGGAATAAGGTATCCACATGCTCCTCTTTAAACGAATATTGTTTGGGCGCTCTTTGTTGATTTGGCGCTTTGCCTTGCTTGGTAGGTGGTGGCACTCGCGTGTAGTCGGCTGCTAGAGTCTCTTTTCCCTTAGACCGCTGGGTATTTTGTTGATTGCGTTGTTGCTGCGGCTTGGGTTGTGGCTCTTCTTCAGCTTTGACTCGCGCCACTATCTCTTCTGCTTGTTCTCCTTACGAAACTAATTGTCTCCAGGAGCGACACTCTGCTACTCCCATCTGAGCGAGGAGTTGGGTCTGTAGGTTGTGCCTGCACGTTTCAACCAGAGTTGATTGAGTCATACCTGAGGGGCATCGCAATGCCATGCTGCGGAACCTCTCTACGTAAGCCTTGATTGACTCTCCTTTCCTTTGCTTAGTGGCAAGAAGAGTTGGGACGGAGACTTCTGTATCGTCCTCAAAGAATCTGGCCAAGAATAGCCTTTCCAGATCTATCCATTTTTGGATAGATCCAGCAGGCAACTTCATGAACCATTCGAAAGCGACACCCTTAAGGGTACCGATGAATAACCTGGTCAGGATAGCATCATTCGCTACTACGTCTCCAGTTTGGGATTTGAAGTAGTAGATGTGTTGATTCGGCGATCCTGTACCATCGAAAGGTTGTAAGGTAGGGGCCTTAAATTTTGGTGGGTAGGGAGCTGTATCCCACTCAGCAGGGTAAGGCCGTACTACTCCCTCTTCGCGAAGCTCGCTCCTGTTGGCGATTGCGTTGAGGCGAGCCTCCAGTTCGTCCACCTTGGTGAATTGAAGATGCAGTTCCTTTTCTATCTCCCTCTCACCTTCGGAAGAAGATCCCAGATTGTGAGTTTCACGATCTGAATGTTCGTGCACTCTTTGTTTTCCCTTCGAAGTCGTTTTCCGGGAAGATTCAGGTTTGTGGCCTTTTTCAGCAAGAAGCTGGGCCAACATCTCCTTTAATTGGAGAAGTGTCTCCTGTTGCGTCTGGAGTATGACACTATGTTCGTCCACTCTTTTGGCTATGTCTTCGTGGTTCCCTGTTGTGTAAGCGGAAACCTCGCGTGCTCCAACAGAGCTTGAAGATTGAGATTCGGCTATTGCCGAATGTTCCTCACTTGTTGTAATGCCCTTGGCTAATTTTTGATAGTCAACCGGGCGAATAGTTCCCGTCCGAGTCCGAGTATTCTGATATACTCCTTCGAACTGGTCACAAATTTCTCGGACAGTTGGTGGATGACTCTCTTGTGACTCGTCAGAATCAGTATGCGAGGCCCTCCCTCGGCCGACCATGTTGATAGTGACCTGAGGGTATTCCGCTTCAGTTGTCTTCTTTCTGTTGCGGTGTTGTCGTTTGGCTGGCCTAACAACGTTTGTCAACCTATCGAATACTGACTGTCGAGGTGCGGATGCACAACAAGGGCATTCTGACAGGACTGCCGAGATGAGCCTCTCACATTGACACGAGTGAGCTGCTTGTGTTGTTGATTTTCCTCTCGACAATAATTCCCGTAAGTCAGGAATTTGGGAGGAAACTTTCCCCGGGCTAGGAGATGGAGATGGAACCCCCTGCCCCTGGGTGGGTGAGGTTGGTTCTTGTCGAACGTGAATTTTAAAGCCACGCTGACCTTTTTGAACCTGACGGACCCCTTGAAGATCGCGTTCTTGAGACATAACGCGAGGGTCGCGTTGAGATTTGTAAACACTAAGCCGAGGCCTGCGTTTAAATGAAGAACTTGACCTCTGAGGGTCGAGTTTTGGTTGAACGCGCCCCTGAGGGTCGCGTTTGGTTGGCGAAACGGACTCCTGAGAGTTACGCTTCGTTTGAACGCGCACCTGGGGGTCGCGTTTAATTTGTGAAACAGACTCCTGAGAGCCATGTTCAATTGGAACGCGCCCCTGAGGGGTGCGTTTAGTTTGTAAAACAGACTCCTGAGAGCCATGTTCAATTGAAACGCGTCCCTGAGGGGCGCGTTTAGTTTTGACAGCTCCCTTCTGAGGGCTGCGTTTTGTTTGAACAACGCGCCACTCAGGGTCGCGTTTGAGCTGTATCAGCCTAGGTTCGTAGTTGGGCTCATTGCCACGCAGTGAGCGTTCTTCTTTGGGAACGCTAGGCTCGGTTGGATTTTCAGTAACGCGCTGTTCGCGTTGGGTTAACAATCGGCTTTCTCGTAAGTGTGCTCGTCGTATGGATCTTCTCCGTCGGCGAGCAGCGTTCTTTTTGGCTTGTCTCAAAGCCTTAGCAGCAACATCATCGACGTTTACAGGACTCGTCTCTTCCAAAGGCCGTTTGTGGCCTGAAGCACATTGGGTTGACGCGGAGGTGGGATTTTCCGCCTGCAGAGCCAACTTGAGTTCCTGGCCGAAGGAGAGGGCTTTCTTCGGCACTTCGACAACAGAATTGACCTTCTTGAAGGTCTTGTGTACATCGTGCTTAGCCTTGGGGCTAAGCGATCCAGAGGATAATGCTTCCTCATACTTTGCTTGATCAAACTCCACGATGAGAGTTTCTACTGTCGTTCCCATGAGGTGGACGTCGGACTGCGCCACCACTTCATCGTCGGAAAAGCTCGTCCCCAGCGGAGTCGCCATCTTTTGTATGTAGGAAAATTGCAATAAAGAAGATAAAAGAAAATTTGAATTGATTCCTTTGATCTCGATTACAACTTGATTACAAAAGAGAGGAGAACGAAATTGGTTCTTCCCCTTTGTTTAAAACTGGGTTCTTCTTGGTAGCGATGGAATGCCTCCTTCGATTGCTTGCGTCGAATTTGCTCTCCGTTGACGATCCGACCGTCTCTTATCTCGTGGGAACGATGAACTTCTGTAGGAAGTTTTATACGTAACTCTTTAATGAGTTTAAGAACTCTGAACTAGTTAAAACTCTATAGATAGAGTTGTTAGAACCGAAAATTCGGTTAATGATCAAGCTGTATCTGTTGTCGAAGAATCCTCTCGGATCTGATCTCCTGAGATTGATTCAAAAATCCTATC
>BQKN01066289.1:4869-18851 GCA_022839385.1 Asparagus kiusianus
ACACCCCCCCTCAAACCCCCCCCCCTTTTGCTACACTGTGTCGAACCTCGAGTTTGACATGGATTCTCTCGACTCAGTCCTCGAACTGATGACAGGAAGAGTATATATCTCACGGCGATGAGATATATCACTGTTTTTTATTCTTGTTTCCTCTGAGAAACAAGAGTTTGTCTGAGATTTTACTCTTGTTGTGTAGCAGAGATGCTGCCGAAATTTTCACTGCACACAACAAGGGTCAGAAGAGACGGTGTCCAGGTGTTAGGTCTGAAGCTTGATCAATGGAGGAGATTATCAAGAAGTTGAACCCCACGGAGGTGTCAACTTTGATGAAGCTGATGAAGTTATCGGCTGGTGAGAGCGCGACAAAACCATCCAAGAAGTTGGAACTTCCTACCATAGATCTGAAGCTTGATGGACCGGGTACTTACCTGAGCTGGTCACGGCGGGTGAGATACACTCTTACAGGGAGAAACCTGGAGGGTTGTCTGACAGGAGAGGTGACAGAGCCGGATGAGGACTCGGAGGGTAGAGATGAGTGGAAGACTACTCATATGTTGGTATACATCTGGCTTCTCAACTTGTTGGTCCCGACGATCGCCGCCACAGTGGATGTCATTGAGAAGGTGAAGGACGTCTGGGAGAAGTTGAGGAGGACATATGATAGAGTGGGGAATAACCTGAGGGTATTCCAGATTAAAGGAGAAATCGACACCATAGTCCAGGGAGAGAGGACTGTACAGGAATATGCTACAGAGTTGGAGCGCTTGTGGCTGGATTATGATTATTTTTCCCCCCAGGCTAGCTGCAAGGACCCGGGATGTAAAGAACGGGAGGCCTTTCTACAGGAGAGGACTATGGTGTTTCTCAAATGATTGACATCAGAGTTCACTCAGCGAATCGTATTGCTGCTAGCTCAGCCAAAGATTCCTACGCTTGAGGAGGCTGTCTCTGCTATGATCCAGGAGGAGACTCGTATTCGGCTGTAGACGGAGACATGTGGACTTCCGGTGGTGAAGTCAGCACTGGCAGCCTCTAGCAACACTGGATCTAGGGGAGAGACTCGACAGTGCTACAACTGCGGTGCGGTGGGTCATCTAAGGCATGCTTGCACCAAGCCACCCAAGGAAAGAGATTCGGGTGGATGTGGACAGTTCGGAGGTCGTGGTCGTGACCGTGGGGGTCGACGAGGTGGAAGAGGAGCAGGGAATCGGGCGAATCTGACGGTAGCAGAGGAAGAAGAAGCTGAGGTGATCTTTACAGAGGAGGATCGTGCTCTCCTGACGATACTCAGAAAAAAACAGCAAGTAGCAGGGGATGGAGACTTGAGGAGTGGGACTGAGGAGGCATCCACTTCGTTCTTCGTCAGGGACAACACTGCTACCTATGCTCATCCGACCAAAGGTACTGATGACATACATGCTCTTGCTTCTATGTCTCCCAACAGATCATCAGAGTGGATAGTCAACTCCGATGCATCTTGTCATGTAACAGGTAATGCTAGTGAGTTTTCATCATATACTCACTTAGCATCGCCTGATAGTATTCAAACAGCTGATGGTATATTTCAGCCGGTGGTTGGTAAGGGTACAGTCGATTGTACTGGTTCTGTAACTTTATCCAATGTTTTGCATGCTCTTTCCTTTCCAGTCAATCTTTTATCCATTAGTTCTATCATCCTCCAACTAAAATGTATTGTTTCTTTTGATATTCCTAAGGTGATCTTTCAGGAGAAGGACAGAACGGAGACTTGGGACTGGCACATAACGTAATGGACTGTGGTATCTGGATCGTGAAGGGCTAGATTCAGCTTTGGTGTCAATGGTAGAGAGAGCAGGAGTAGGATCTAAGATGAGTGCTGAGAGTGTGTTGATGCTTCATCACAAACGCTTGGGACATACTTCTTTCGGTGTTTTAAGTAGGTTGTATCCATCTTTATTTGAGAAAGTAAATAAAGAGAAACTTGTGTGTGATGCATGTAAGTTGGGAAAGCTTACTAGAAGCTCTTATGTTAGTTCTGATCATAGGAGTTCTCATGCATTTGATATGATACATTCAGATGTGTGGGGGCCATGTTCCACAAGTTCTATGAATGGATACAAGTATTTTGTTACCTTCATTGATTGCTTTTCTCGCGTTACTTGGTTATACCTGATGAAAAATAAGAGTGAAGTGTTTGGCTGCTTTCAAAACTTTCATAGGAATGTTCAGACTCAATATGGAGCAGTGGTGAAGGTATTGAGATCTGATAATGGGACGGAGTACACCAACAAAGTGTTTGGAGAATACTTGTCATCTCAGGGAATACAACACCAGACTACGTGTCCATACACACCAGCTCAGAATGGGATAGCAGAAAGGAAGAACAGACATCTTCTAGAGGTTGCTAGAAGTATGATGATCTCCATGAATGTCCCAGAAACATTGTGGGGGCAAGCAGTGTTGACTGCAGCGGCGCTGATCAACAGAATACCCTCGAGAGTACTGGATTGGAAGTCTCCGTGTGAGACGTTGAAAGGAGATAATGGTGGGATTCTTCCACTGAAAGTATTTGGTTGTATGTGCTTTGTGAAGGATAACAGACCATCAGTCGGGAAGCTTGACCCTAGAGCGGTGAAGTGCATTTTTGTGGGATATTCTGCTACTCAAAAGGGATATGTTTGCTGGAGCCCGGTGGAGAAAAGGCTGTTCGTAAGTATGGATGTGTACTTTCGTGAATTTGAGCCATATTACACACAGGAGGTACCCTCATCCGTTGGTGACTCGCCCAATACTGGAAGTATGAGGCGAGAAGGGGATAATGGTGAGAGGCAGGATAATATGGAGAAATCGATTTCTCTAACGATTCCTTGGAAAGGAGAATTGGTTGAGGAGGAGCAGGAGAATAAGGAAAAAGAGGATAAGGAGACAAGAGGTGTTAGGCCCACGGCTCAGGGGGAGCTACTATACTTACCTATAGTAGGAAGGGGAAGTAAATTGCAGAAACAGTACCTACAGTGTCACTAGTGCCAAGTCCCTTATCAACGCCTGTCCCGACTCCTAAGACACCTACACCACCATCAGATTCCTCTCAAGGTGATATCATTCCTCTCCTTACTCCTCCCACACCAATGTTAGTACGGAGGACTACTCGCAGCAATGCGGGACATCCTCCCGATAGATATGGTTGGGATCTTACCCAGTTTGTATCATATTCTAATATCCACCCTGCACATGGAGCATTCATTGCATCATTGGACTCTGTTACTGTACCTAACAATTGGCAGGTTGCTAAGAAGGACCCAAAGTGGAAAGCGGCTATGCACGAGGAGCTAGGGGCTCTTGAGAAGAACCATACTTGGGAGCTAGTAAAACTACCAGAAGGAAAGAGAGCAGTTGGATGTAAGTGGGTCTTTACTGTGAAGCAGAATCCAGATGGACAAGTTGAACGCTACAAGGCTCGTCTGGTGACAAAAGGGTACAGTCAGACATATGGCATCGATTATGATGAAACTTTTGCACCGGTGACAAAGATGGGCACTGTTCGGACCTTAATCTCTCTGGCAGTAAATGGTGGATGGAAGCTACACCAACTAGATATGAAGAACGCATTTCTTCATGGAGATCTAGTGGAGGAGGTATTCATGGAGATACCACCAGGATTCGGTACAGATCAGACAGTGGAAAAGGTCTGCAGATTAAAGAAGTCTCTCCATGGGCTAAAGCAGTCTCCTCGTGCTTGGTTTGACAGATTCAGGAGGGCTATGATTGGTATGGGGTACCAGCAGATCAGCGCCGACCATACCGTGTTCTTTCGAAGAAGTAGAGGTCACATCACCTTGCTTGCAGTATATGTGGATGATATGATTATTACAGGGGATGATGAGAAGGAGATTGCCCAACTCAAAGTGAGACTGGGTAAGGAATTCGAGGTGAAAGATCTTGGCTTGCTTCGATACTTTCTTGGAATTGAGATAGCTCGAGGAGCGGAGAGGATCGTCCTATCCCAGAGAAAGTATGCACTGGATCTTCTCAAAGAGACAGGAATGTTAGGATGCAAACCTGCAACTACACCGATCGATCAAAAGTTTAAGCTGGGTGCTGAAGCTGGAGAACCAGTTGATCGTGACAGATACCAAAGGCTGGTGGGCAGGTTGATCTATCTGTGTCACACACGTCCCGATATCTCTTTTGCAGTGAGCGTGGTGAGTCGCTACATGCATGATCCAAGGAAGGGTCATATGAACGCAGTGTATCAGATTCTAAGGTATTTGAAGAATGCCCTCGGAAAAGGGCTAATCTTCAGGAAAAATGAACACATAAGCATTGAGGGTTATTGTGATTCTGATTGGGCTAGCTGTGCTGATGACAGGAGGTCCACCTCAGGATACTGCATCTTTATAGGAGGCAATTTAGTCTCGTGAAAGAGCAAGAAGCAGTCGGTGATGGCGAGATCGACAGCTGAGGCAGAGTATAGAGCTATGACCTTAGGAGTTGCTGAGTTGCTATGGTTGAAGAGTATGCTGGTGGAGCTGAAGCTGGATCAAGGAGCTAAGATGAAGTTATGGTGTGATAACAAGTCAGCCATCAGTATCGCCAACAACCCAGTGCAGCATGATAGAACCAAACACATCGAGATCGATAGGTTCTTCATCAAAGAGAAGTTGGATAGTGGACTACTGGAGCTAAGTCATGTTTCGACTAAGGACCAGGCAACAGATTGTCTGACTAAAGGACTTAGCTCAGTAGATATGATTAGAGGATGTGACAAGATGAGCTTAGTAGATATCTTTCGCCCATCTTGAGGAGTGTTGACATATTAGTATTAGTTAGGGACTTATTTGTAAGTTGTGTAGGGGCCTATATAAGCCTAAGAGATCTCATGATAAGATTAGGGTTTCTATTTCAACTATATTACATATATCTTCTTTCAATATCTTATATTTAAATTGTATTAAATTCTCCTTTTAATTCCATCATTTAGTTCTTAGTCTCTTATTCGCGTTAGTTTTTCTACTTCATGCCTTAATAGATATGTCTAAGACCATCAATGTATATTGTGTACTCTCTTCTGGTATAACTTTACAATCTTTACATATTAACCCATCCGCCATTCTAGTAAGAAAAAAGTTTATTTGACTATTATTAAAACACTTGTAAAGGTTATTAAGTGTTCATCCCTTTTTCTAAAAAGTGTATTTGCTATTATCAAATCATACAATATTACAAACTCTAAAATTGATTTACCCATATCGTTCTTATCTCCATACCCAAAACCTCCATTTATCCTCTCATATCCGTTATTATCCTTACCAACATGCTCACTAAGATCCCCTCCTATAAATAATTTCACTCCAAATGGGATTCCTTGTACTAATTCATCTAATCTATCCTAAATTTCCCCTTTAGTACTCTCGGGCAAGCCTATTTGTGGTGCGTAAGTACTAATAATATTAATAACCTCTACACCTAAAATAACTTTTATTAATATTATTCTATCTACAATTCTTCTTACCTCTACAACACTTTCTTTTATTATATTATCTATAAGAACTCCCACTCCATTCCTACTCTTCTCTTTTCCCGTGTACCAAAGTTTATATTCGGTCTTTTCAATTTCTCTAGAATTTTCACCTATCCATTTAGTTTCTTGTAAATAAATTATATTTATCTTTCTTCTAAGCATGACATCCACTAATTCCATGGTCTTTCCGGTAAGTGTATATATATTCTATTTCTAAGTAGCTAATCTAATTCTATTTTCTTGTAAAAGTCTACTACCATTTCCCCTTTTAGACCATTCCAATCCATGCCTAACACTATTAGGTAACCTATTAAGAGTATTGTAGATTTTTAGAACACCCTTGCTTACTTGTCATTACAACAGGGTGACATCGATATAATATGTCGCTTCCGGGGGACGCCCTAGCAAACCACCCTAACTTATCATTGCATCGGGATGGCATCAATGCAATGCGTCGCGGTAGGGACACCCCAACGAGTATATAATAGGATTCATTTTTCATGTGGATCCGACTATATTTTATGCTGGTTGTCGGCTATCTAACACAACCCTTCTCCTTTATCCTTTAACCATAGCCCAAACTCTCATCTCTAAAAGTCTAAATACCTCAACTCTAAATCTCTACTTCTGCTCCTTATTATCAAGTAAACCCTGCAATACCCATTATCAAGTTATCACCAGAAAATGATAATCTGTGTTCTATGCACAGTTGATAAATTTTTAATATACATTAACAAAGTGTTTCATTTCTGTTTTTATGTTTGTTAACAGGCATTGTACACTTCTTGAAAGAAAGTATCTTGCCTCTTTGGTGCTTCATTCTGACATTCATGAAAGGGTAAAGATGACCTGTTACAGATCATAAATCTAGTAAGGGGCTCTATGACAACTGAACCAGATTGACAATGGTTCATCATTCCGAACCAGCATTCCCCATTTTCATCCCCAAGACTCCATGCCACGTGTAGCTTAACAAGGACTACTAGTAGACAGTTCGTTAAGCGAGGGACTACCATCAAACAATTGGCTAGCTTCATGGAAGCATGATTTTAACCATAAGCAGCTAAGAAGAGAACTTCAACAAACTAACTTTGCGGTGTTATCTATCCTGTTTAATATTTGAACCACAATCAGAGAAAGAAAAACTTCAAAAAGTGACATTGGAAATGACAAACCTTTTGAGTCTCACCATCCAGCCATGTAAAGGTGAGGCGGTTATCCTTTAGAGCAACACCAGCAGCTGATGCTGTAACAGTTGCTTCAGGGATATCTGAGTCAACATTACCTGCCAATATCTGTTTGGCCTTCCGCATTGTCTACATTGACATCAAGTGCGTATTGTAAGTCAATAAAAGGTCAAATACAGCTGATAAATTTTCCTTGCAATATGTTGGTAAATCAGCAAGAAATGATCGTGCTGGACTGTCAGACAAAGATGTTATTATTTTTAATCTTTACTTCCACGTGCACGCGCATAAGAGAGGGGGGGGGGGGGTTGAGAGAGAGAGAGAAGGATTGCTTCACGCATTTTATTCAGTTCTACACTAAGGCGCCCAGCAAGAATTACGCAGTACCAGCTCACTGTATTATTTCCAGCACGGGAATAACCGTTTGCATCATAGCCTAATTCCATTGATGTCACACTCCTTAGCTGAGGAAGTTCTGGAAATAAAATAAAACCAAATTATTCAGAACTGCTCCCACAGCAACAGGTAACAATAAAATTCTATGTTTAAATAAACGCAAGTCAAAGATTATTAGACACCAGAACCCCATCTCACTGGTATTTATATCTCCCTATGCAATCTCAGTAAGATTAAACTTGACAATTAAAGACAATGGAAGCATGATCATTTACTGTAAGCACTTAAAATTTAACTAGTGCACTGATGTTGTTTATGATGATTTAGACGCATACACTACTCTATAAGGTAATCAAGTGAAGACAACAAGCCTTTATCAAAGTTTTAAATGTCAGATGTGGGGTTCACGCCGGACAGCTAAAATCCATGTCGAACAGTCGAATAGTGAAAATCGGGGATATATTAAGGGACATGTACTAAATGTCAGATTGTCCTTTCAGGTGGTGGGCATATGTATAATGTCATGTCCTAGATGAAATCTAAGCATTCCTAAACGAGAGGGGCTTCGGAGTTGCGATGTCGAAGGAACGAGAGAAAAGGGGAGCAGTGTATTTTCTTGCCCTAATTTGCTATCGGGTTATATTTGCCCTAGCCAGCTATCGGGAACAAAAGAGAACATCATTGGGTTCGGGTTGTGGGTAATAAACCCAAACGCAAATACTTAAAAAAACTCAATCACATATAAGTTGATATCGGCCGACTTTTAAACCTAAAATATCGGGCGCAATGTTTGCAATGGCACCCGACATGTCCAATATGAGCTAGAAAAATGACATACGACTTTTAAATGCTAATGTCGTGTCGCTAGCCCTCCCAATCTGACATGTCACCGCCATGTCAGACATAGTGGCCGACATTTAAAACCTTGGCCTTTATGGAACACTGCATAATAGGCCATGTACTAGTTGATGAATGTGCATGCTTTAAACTTCTTTACTCACTATCATCGTGTAATTTTTGTTAAATAGTAGTTACTTTGGTCAATTTCTGTACGTTCAATTCAATGGAGTATAAAGAAGTTTCATAAACAAGCGAAACCAAAACCAAACATCCAAATTTCGACATGATCATTCATGCTTTGATTCAAGCTCATAGCAAGCTTAACCTGCCTCGACCTAAGAAAGTGGAGTTTAAAATGTTAAGCCTGCTGAGTTTACCTCGTTTATACATCTATTGAGAGTTAGTAACTAGGATAATCTGACCTTGATGTTTATTATTTTCCATGATCTTTAAAAACTGTGAACGGTTTAGATTTCCTGCAATAGATAGGATCAACTATTAGTCTTTTTGCTGATAAACCAAGCACTTGAGATATGCCAGGCTAAGAAAAGAAAAAGAAGCACAGGGAGACGCATGCCATGGTGAACAAAAGGTTGGACCCCTGGATCCTTTAGAATAACAATGGAAGGAGCCGATTCCGCATTAAACCTGTTATATGAAGTAAATTCATCAGTTACACTCAGTTGAATGGAAGAAAGATGATCTCAACATAGAGAAACACTTCGATATAATTATCACATTGTTACGAATGCAAGTGATTCACCAGGAGAATCTATTAAATACATTTAGTACAGTTAAAACAATGTGTAGGAAGGATTTCAGTACAAAGGATGGTAAACCATAGCATATAAAAATTCAATTATCAAGCTCAGAAGATAGTAACTATTGATGGTTAAAAGACAAAAGGCCAAACCTATATGGAATGCTAAAAAGAATGCACTTGATCCAAGGTCAAGAAATGAGAATGAAGGCGGGATGATTAACTGATTCTTCTGTAACTGAGCTTAGAAATAAATCAGAAGGCACAGAAATGCACAACAAAAGACCAATGATGATGAGGACATCCAGGCACGTGCACGAGACTTTCGCCGTGTTTATCAGCGTAGGAGACGCCGTATTCCAGCCGCACATCAGATCGCAGGGATATGGTTTTGACAGTTTAGGAATTTCAGTTATTTTTCAGTTAGTAGTTGATTTCAGATTAGAGTTGTTATTAGTTACGTAGTTGTTATTGGATAAGATTGAGAGATATTAGATTGAGCTTTTAAATTCTGTAATAATCTCTATATAAAGATGATTTGTAATCAGAATTGAATCAATGAAGATTATTGAAATTTAGTGCAATTACCTGTGTTTGAACGTGTGAAACGTGGGTGTGAAACCCTAGATCACTCCTCTGTTTCTGTTCTGTTCAAGCAGCCGCCGGCCTCCGCTCTCCCCACCTCAGCCATCCCCATCTCCAACGGCCTCGACAACCACCGCCTGCGCCACTACCGAACGTCCCGCCCCTGAAACCCTAACCGCCACCCTCAGCCTTCGCCGCTCGACAGCCACCGCCGAACTTCCCCATCTCCTCCACTTCCGACAGCGCCGCCCTCTACTGTGTCCCAGACCCGCCCCATCGTCGCCCTACCCGACGAAGATCGCCGCCGTTCTTCATCCTCGAGCCGCCAGCGCATGCTTCTCCTCAGATCGGAGTTGAACCGAACGGGTTTTTGGGCCTAGGGTTTTGAACAGACCCGATCCCTTATATATTTGGATCTGGTCTACTTTGGTTCAGTTGGTCTACTTTGGTTCAGTTGGTTCAGTTTGTTTAGTTGATTCAGTCTGGTTCAGTTTGGTTCAGTGAGATTTAGGTTGAGTCGTGATCCATTGGTGTATGGCTGACCCTGACGCTGAAGACAACGATCTCGTACTTGATCCAGAGACTGGTATTGTTGATTTGCAGTTTTCCTCGTGGTTCGATTACCGGACATCCGAGAGTGTTCCTGAGTACGTCGAACGCGTGACTCATCAGATTGTCGGTAGTGTGGAAGCCCAGTTAGGCATCAGTTCGTTTCATAGACGTTTCAGTCCCGACGCGCCACTTCATCCCAATTACGTCGCTCTCGGAGGAGAACTTCCTCCCCTCCTTTTTGGTGTGTACGAACCACCACCCGAGGAGCCTCCCGTCGAACCAGTCCAATCCGACGAAGGTTTAATTTTCTTACGCCCAAGTATTTTCGGAATTGCTATTGCGTGCATGTTATTCTCAATCTTAGTATCAATTGCGATTATGCTGTATTCAGTTTGAATAGTGAGCGAGTGATTCTGTTGCTGAGTATTTCTGCTTATCTAAATATTACAAATTGAACTGTATTAAGAGAACAAATCATTACATTAATTATCAGAATAATTTTACAAAGGTTCAAACTTAGTACATTACAACTTTTGCTTAAAAACCATCTTGCGCTTCATTTTATTCTTGAACTTCCTGCCTAGATTGATCGCTGATTTGGTGAAGCATTGCTGTCGCTGATCTTGCACCTGCATTCACATTGTTTCACGTCATTTTTGGTATCAGAGCATGGTTCTAGGTTAGGAACTTTATTTTATTTTCAGGTTAGGAAATTGTTTTAGTTGAGTCTTTATAATAAAAAAAAAATCTCATTAGCTGTTAGTACACACATTTCATCTTTAGCTGTAGTGCATGCCCACTCGTACAGGTTTACACTATCGATTGGGAGAGTCAAGTGAGTCAACTAGTGAGTCCAGCATGTCAGGCAACACAGATCCCGAACTCCTTAAGCAAATAGCTGAGTTAGCACGACAAATAGGTAATTTAGCCCAGGAGAGCCAAGCTACCCGCGAGATCCTGAATGACAATAACGAGAGATTAGCGAGGCTAGAAGAAGCACGTGTTGCAACTCCTCCGCCGAACGATCAAGGCTTTGGACCCATCGCCCCACCACTACAAGGCCAAGGTTATGGACACTTCGCTCATCGACCCCCACATCAACCTGTACCTGATCCGGACGCGCAATACTTGAGGAGCATTAAGGTCAGTGCACCAACCTTTGACGGCAAGCTCGATCCACAAGCTTTCTTGGACTGGCTGAAGAACATGGATCGCTACTTTGATTGGTACGCCCTGACGGAACCCCGAAAGGTCAAATTCGCAGCTATGAAACTCACCGGACCCGCCTGCCAGTATTGGTCCAACCTCGAAACACTAAGGCATATTAGAGGTGAGTTACCAATTACAACTTGGTGAGAAATGGCAGATGAACTGAAACGAAAATACCTCCCGCCATCGTTTTATCATAGACTGTTAGACAAGTGGCATTGTCTCACTCAAGGAACCAAATCTGCGAAAGAATATGTTGCGCAATTCGATGAATTGTTTACTCGATGCAGCACCATTGAGCAAGAGGCACCAATGAAGGTCTTGTCAAAGTTTAGAGCTGGATTGAGAAATGACCTCCAAGCTGAACTCTTTGCTAGAGGAATAGACACCCTTGAGAAGGCTTACGCATTAGTTCAAGATTTAGATGAAGCCAAATCCCATAGGAATCAGGACTTTAGAACTTATTCCTCCCAGCCTTCCCGTGCCACTACCTCTAGTCAGCCTCCGAGTCGATCTAACCCTAGTTCTTCCCAGCCTAAAGTCGACCCCAAAGGCAAGGAGCCGGAGAGAGATTTCTCCAAGATCGTCCCTCACGTCAAGTGCTATAAATGCCAAGGGTATGGACACGTTGCTGCAAACTGTCCGACCCGTCACAAGGTTGCTATAATCGATGGACAATACGAATTTG
This sequence comes from Asparagus kiusianus, assembly GCA_022839385.1. NCBI lineage: Eukaryota > Viridiplantae > Streptophyta > Magnoliopsida > Asparagales > Asparagaceae > Asparagus > Asparagus kiusianus. Next base: position 16,587 of record BQKN01066289.1, read on the forward strand.
AACCTGAGCTTGATAGCGATGAGTTTATCCATCAAGTTGACGATGATACCGATGATTTCGAGGATGAGGTAGATGATACTGTCTTAGGTTGTCTTAGGCAAATCGAAACTCCTACTGTATCAGTCGTCAGATGCGCCACCTCCCAATCCAAGGCTGTTGATGATTGGAGACGTACCTCCATTTTCCATACGTTCACAAAGATTGGTGATAAAAATTGTAAAGTGATCGTGGACAGTGGAAGTTGCATTAACGCGGTCTCCTCAGCAGTAATCACTAAGCTTGGTCTTAAAGTTGTACCCCATCCTAATCCATATAAAGTATCATGGATTAACGACACTGCACTCAATGTCCAAGAGAGATGTTTAGTCCCTCTCCAATTTTCCATTTATAAGGACAAAGTTTGGTGTGATGTTCTGAAAATGGATGTGGGTCAAGTTATTCTTGGGAGACCCTGGCTATTTGATAACGACGTTCATATCTTCGGGCGATCCAATATGCTATTATTCGAGCATGACGGGAAGAAGGTCAAGATCCTTCCGGTCCAACCGAAAGGTAATGACAAGAAGCCCGATTCAAACAAGATCTCCCAAGGCGTTAATCTAATTGGAGCTAAAGAGATTGATCATGAACTGTCCAATGGAGCTCCCATTTTCGCCCTCGCTGCTAGAGAAGCTCCTAAGGATATCGTTAATACAGCTCCCCCAGAAGTCGCTCCTGTGTTGGAAGAATTCTCTGACGTCTTCCCTGAGGACCTCCCGGACCAGTTACCCCCGATGCGTGATATTCAACACGCAATTGATTTAGTCCCGGGAGCAACCCTTCCCAATTTGCCTCACTATCGAATGAACCCCAATGAGCATGCAGAGTTAAAGAGGCAAGTTGATGAGCTGCTGAAGAAAGGCTTTGTGAAAGAAAGTATGAGCCCTTGTGCGGTTCCTGCATTATTAACGCCCAAGAAGGATGGTACATGGCGTATGTGTGTGGATAGCCGTGCAATCAACAAGATCACGGTGAAATATCGTTTTCCCATTCCCCGGTTGGATGACATGCTTGACTTAATGTCTGGAGCCACCATCTTCTCTAAGATTGATCTTAAGAGTGGCTACCATCAGATTCGCATCCGTCCTGGCGACGAATGGAAGACCGCTTTCAAGACGAAAGACGGATTGTATGAGTGGATGGTCATGCCCTTTGGCTTGACTAACGCTCCGAGCACTTTTATGAGAGTGATGACTCAAGTACTCCGCCCCTTCACAGGAAAATTCTTGGTGGTGTACTTTGACGATATCCTTATTTACAGTAATTCTCGCGAGCAACACGTGGACCATCTGCGTCAAGTATGTGCCGTGTTAAGAAAAGAGCAACTTTATGCCAATCCTAAAAAGTGCACTTTTCTTACACAACAAGTCATTTTTCTAGGATTCGTGGTCTCGTCTGAAGGAGTATCCGCCGACCCTGAAAAGATTAGAGCTATTGAAGAATGGCCCGAACCCAAGAACATTAGAGACGTTCGAAGCTTTCACGGACTCGCTACTTTTTATCGACGGTTCATTAAGGGCTTCAGTACCATCATGGCCCCTATTACCGATTGCTTGAAGAAAGGTGAGTTCGAGTGGTCAAAGGCTGCTACCAAGGCATTTGAAGAGATCAAGCAAAGGATGTCGCAGGCTCCTGTTATGCGCTTGCCTGATTTTTCTAAAGTCTTCGAAATTGCGTGCGATGCCTCTGGTATTGGCATAGGTGGAGTCCTATCTCAAGAAGGACATCCAGTTGCTTACTTTAGTGAGAAGCTGAATGATACTAGGCAACGTTATTCCACCTATGATAAAGAATTCTATGCGGTGATACAATCTCTTCGACACTGGCGTCACTATCTGCTACCACAAGAATTCGTCATATATTCTGACCGCGAAGCTCTTCGATATATTCACTCCCAAAAGAAGTTGAACGCCAGACATGGTCGTTGGGTTGAGTTCCTCCAGGATTATACATACACGATCAAACATAAAGCGGGAGTAGAAAACAAGGCCGCCGACGCACTCAGCCGCCGCATGCACCTCCTCTCCATTCTGAGTGCGGAAGTCACCGGCTTTGAGAAAGTTAAAGGCCAATATGAATCGTGCCCTGATTTTAGCGAAGTTTATACTTTGCTGAATGATGGAGTGACCCGTGAGATTGATGGCTTTCTCCTAAAGGATGGATATCTGTTCCATTTTCGCAAGTTGTGTATTCCCAACACCTCGCTGAGAGAATTCTTGATTTGGG
>BQKN01066292.1:1444-28714 GCA_022839385.1 Asparagus kiusianus
GTGCCGAGGCGGATCATTCATGACAACGGTCCGCAATTCATAAGCAATGCCTTCATCAGGTTTTGCGACAAGTTCAAGATTCAAGATGTTTCGTCGACAGCTTATTACCCAGCTGCGAACGGATTAGCTGAGGCTTTCAACAAGACGATCATCAAGATCCTGTCAAAGCTTGTGAAGACCAATAAGCGAGATTGGGACGATAAACTCGGCGAAGCGCTCTGGGCTTATCGCACCACAATACGCACTCCTACAAGAGCTACTCCGTATTCTTTGGTGTACGGATGTGAAGCTGTGCTACCGTTGGAGATTCAAATTCCTTCCCTTCGGATCGCTCTCGCAACGGAGATGACGACCGAAGAGCAGCATCAAAAGCGTCTCGAGGAACTCGAAAGGCTGGACGAAAAGCGCTTGGAAGCTCAACAAAACATCGAGTTCTACCAGGCTAGGATATCCAGGGCTTTTGACAAAAGAGTCCGCCAAAGAAGCTTCAAGGAAGGAGATCTAGTCCTCGCTGCTCGTCGACCAATAATCCTCACCTCTAAGAAGAAAGGTAAATTCGAACCCAAGTGGGAAGGACCGTTTGTGATAGACACAGTCTATTCAAACGGTGCTTACCGCCTAATTTCTTTAGAGGGCAACAGGCAATTAATGCCAATAAATGGGAAGTTTTTGAAAAAGTACTATCCTTAGTACATTCAGGACAACTCATTTATCGGGAAGTTCCTTAAAGAATATTATACCTAATATTCTAGAGGATAACCCAAATTCATTTTTACCTCCAAAATTCCCTCACTGATCGATTTCAATTGACAGTGAGTTCACAAAAATGTTCTTTCGGCCCTCTTGATCCTTTCCATGAACAGGAGGTCCACTCTCAGTTCGGAGTTCCCTTTCGATAAACGAAAGAACTCCATTTCTTTTCTCTTTGGTTCAACATTTTCATGGTTATAACCGAAGTAGAAATTTCACTTCGATAAACGAAGAATTCTTCTTTCGATCAGATAACCCATCCTATAAAAGGTAAGTTTATCTAGATCTTCCAGATTCTCGGAGTGGAGATCTCACTTCCAGTTTCGTTCTTGCACTGGAAATAGAATATAAAATTCTTCCTTTCCAGGATCAGGGAAATAGAATATAAAATTCTTCCTTTCCCACACCAACTCCTTGTCCAAAATTTATCAATATTAGGATTCATTCTAGGAATTTTATCCCGAATCCTAAGCAGGGATAAGTCTGCGCCTAACACGCGCTGCCGGTTTAGTCTTTTTCCGATCGAAAAAGACACCAGAGTTCGATTCTGGGGTATTTTATCCTGAAACCTAAGTAGGGATAAGTCGACGCCTAACACGCGTCGCCGGTTTGTTCTTAACCGTTAAAAAGAACACCCGTCCACATATTCAATATTGTGGCAGGTTGTTATTAATAACACCAAGATCCATGCCTCACACGCATGGGGAATTTTATCCTGAATCCTAAGAAAGGATATGTCGACGTCTAACACGCGTCGCCGGTTCGATCTTTATCCGTAGAAAAAGATACCAGAGTCTGACTCTAGGGACCCTTATCCCGAAGCCTAACTAGGGATAAGTCAACGTCTAATACACGTTGCTGGGTAGCCTATTCCCATAACAATGGCAAAGTCTACATATTCGAAGTTGTAGCACAAAGTCTAGGGGAGTTCATTCCTTTAGCACAACGTCACACGCGGAACGGATTTAAACAATCCGCATGTAAGCCCGACTCAAACGGTAGTCGGTAAGAGCATCTCAAATCCGTTAAAGGCTGAGGATTCGCCAAAAATCCTAAGTCAACGTCTAATACACGTTGCTGTTTAGTCTTTTCACAAGAGAAAGACGAAGTCTACGTATTCAATATCGTAGCACTAAAAGAGTTCATTCCTTTAGCATAACGTGACGTGTGGAACGGATTTAGACAATCCGCACGCTAGCCCGACTCAAACGGTAGTCGGTAAAGGCTAATCAAATCCGTTGAAGGCTGGGGGTTAGCCAAAAATCCTAAAGTTAACACCTAACACGTGTCGCCGGGTAGCCTATTCCCGTAACAATGGCGAAGTCTATGTATTCGACATCATAGCACAAAGTCTCAGAGAATTCAATCTCTGAGCATAACGTTACGTGCGAACGGATTTAAACAACTCGCATGCTAGCCCGACTCAAACGGTAGTCGGTAAAGGCTAACCAAATCCGTTGATGGCTGAGGGTTTGCCAAAAATCCTATGTGTATTATGGTCAATCATTTCAAAACGGAATGACGAATCATAATAAAGATAAAAAGGAAATTCACTAAAAGAGTCAAGAGTCAAAACACTCAGCAAACAAAATCACACATCAAACCCGTGGCTAAAAATCTGCTGACTGAACTTAGACAGCTTATCATCATAAGTTTGGCTAAGCTCAGCTCTAATGGACTCCTCGGTAGCGGCAGAGGTCTTCGCAGCAGTCTCCTCTGTCTCAGCCAGCTCCTGCTGTAAGGATGTCAGCTCGTCAGATAAAGCAGTGCAGGTCTGCTGATCCTGTCCTCTCGTCATCTGGAGAATACCCAAGGTTTCCTCTTTCTCGCAGAGTTCTCTTCTGAGCTGGTCTATTTGGGTCTCACAAGAGACGATGGAAGAGTCAAGCTCGGCAAGGGAAGATAATCTGGCAGCAAGGCCGGTCTTAACTCGAGCTACTCGATCTCGCCGCACCTGAACCTCAAGACTAGCAAGAACCTGAGTCTCGCGCAGTGACTGTAAACGGGTCTCCAGCTCAGCAGCGATAAATGAGGAGACACCGGTATCTCGAAGCTCACGAAACATCTGAAGCTCATGCTCTAAGCAGTCAAGATCATCAACTATGGCCTTCGCCAAGTCTGGATATCCTGCTTCCCTTATCAAGTTGATTTTGGAATTAAGGAAAGGTTTAAACTGATGAAGGGAAAGTCCGCCGTGGAAGAGCTTGCCGATCATAGCATTCACAAAGGAGAAGAAGGAACGAACTTCTATGCAGATGACGACCTTGTCAGGATAGTCGTCAGATAACAACTCCTTCACTAAGACATGAAGACGAGAAGAACGCCCTACACAAAAAAGGGAGAAGTCCGTCAAAAGTCTTAATAAGAAAAAAGAATAACACTCTTCAATGAGTTAACTTATACCTTCTTCCTCTTGATCCGCTGGGGGTAGTGGAGGTGTAACGGCTGTAGGTGCATCAACTGGTGTAGTTGGTCTCACAACCGGCTCAACAGGGTCTTTCTCAACAAAAGCTCCTGCCAGATTCAAAACAGAATTCGCAGAGGCGTTACATTATAGTTGCATTAGTCAAGATTGGCTAGTCCTATAATTAACTCAGAAAGAAGCGCATACCTTCAAAGGAACCATCCTCAAGATTTTCAGCGAAGGTGGGCTCAAAAAACATATCCCCAGGTAACTGGTCATCGATCTGAGGAGAGCTATATATGTAGCGCATCATGGGAGTGTCCACAAACAAGCTTCCCTCGTCAAAGTCATCGATGGAGAAATCTGACATAGAAGAATATAAGGGCCAAAGAAGGATGAAGAGACTACAACTAATGGAAATGAGTTACCTCTCACGGGTGCATCAGCCTCTTCATTTCCAGGATTCACCTCCTGTAAGTTATCTGAAGGAGCCAGAAGTAGAGGACAGTTAGAGGATACATAAATTCATTTGTGTATTATCTAAAGAGATACGTTGTCAGTGTTAGATGTACCTTGATTCACGGAATCAGGCCCAACATTGACCTCCTCTCTAGTGTCAGCAACTCCTGTAGGTCTCTCCACAGGGGGTAAGGAGTCAGACTCATCGGGAGATACGGGAATAGGATCGGGACTCATCTCATTCTCCCCACGCATTCCTATATAGAAATGGAAAAGCATGAGTCAATGTTCAGAATAACCAAGAAAATGGTTCAAAGAGTAGACGTTACCTCTGCCACTAACAGGATCGTCGCCAGCAAAGTCCATATCTGAGGCTCGGGAAGCTGCACGCGGCTTACGGGCTAACCTCTTCCGCCTAGCGGTGGGGATCGAAGGTCTCGCCTGAGGAGGAGGACGGAACTCTTCATCCTGATCAACTGTGGTCCCTGAAACATCAAACCATAGTCAGTTTCAATACTTCTGGGAGATAGAAGTAAAGAATGAATTGCAAACCTCGCTCGAAAAAGTCATCATAATCTTCGGGATCCCCGCCTGAAGCCTCGTCTGTGGAATGGAATGTCCTCTGACCCTCTTCATCAATTCGGCGAGTCTTGTTCCGCGCCCTCTGTGCTCGAGCGTTCTCCCGAATCCTAAGGGAATCAAGCTGAGAAGCCTCCTCAGCCTCTATCTCTGCAATCGGCTTCACGGGGACAGTCTTGTTAGCTGCTAGTAACCACTTGCAGCTCGAGAAAGTGAGGTTCAACTGCCGATCAATACTCGGGAGACTGAACTTAGCACCAGTACAGCCAGTCACGGTCCACAACCATGCACGGAGACCGTCTACCAAACCACTATGGGTCCGAAACTGCTGACGAGGATTCCCGATGTAGAGCTGATCATAGCCAAACTGGCGAGCGAATCGGCAGGGTAGATATGGCTCTATGAAGCACTGATCCCTCACCCGAAAAGTCAGATAGCCAGGCCTGATGTTCACCAGCTAATTGAAGCAGCCAATGTCTAAGTGAGTCCGATACTCTCTCGGCCTCTCATCATCTATCAAGCACTCGCCGTACCGGCCGGAGAACTGCGAAAAACAAGTGGAGAATGCCCAACACTTGTGGACCTGCAGCTGCTGTCTGACATCAGAAAATCCTCGACCCTCCCACCTGCCATTCTCAAGCAACTGTAGCAGGGGAACGGAGTGATCTGTGGCGTTCGGCACCGACATCATATCCGAGCGGTGGAGGACGAACCAGGCCATCAGATAAGCGTACGGAAGCTCCACCTTAAGAGTGGGAATCTGACCTGGCAAATCGGTCTCCTTCCGTGTGAAGGCACTAGAAAGCTGTCGAAGTCCTCGGTGAATGTCAGCTACCATCACTGGAAGAAGTGAAAGCTTTTTCTTGTAAGCAAGCTGAACTGCTGGATAGAGTACCTCCAAGGGCAAGGCGTCACCAGACTGGTATGGAACCACGCACTTCTTCAACCAGATAGCAAGAAAGCCGGTAAGAAGAGTCATCGGTCGGATCGGTGTGGTTGCATGCCATAAAAAAGATCTGAATTTGGTCTTCGCAGGGAAGCCACCCTCAGGACTGCTAGTGGTATAAGAACGAGCGTCAATCTTCTTCAACAGACTGTTCACCTCTGAAGGAGTAAGTGGGGCCAACTCACAAATATCCTCGTCAGAACGGTTCTCCAGGTTCTTGAACAAATAGTTAGCAAACTGCTTCAGACTCACGGAGGCCTTGGTCCTTTTTGCTAAAGGCTCAGACTGTGCTAAAGCAATGTGATAATGACAAGTGAGATCCCATAGAGTCTCATAGCGATCAGGCATACGATCCTTCAACTGGTCCAATTCATGATTAGAGGGAAAGTACTCCTGGTATAGCATCTGTCCCATGGGCAAGCCGGAAATCCTGTGCATCTCGTGAAGAGCCAAGCCCAACTCCCCCTGTCGGGTCAGAAAAGTGTTCGAGTCTGGATTATATAGCTCGAACAAAGCATAGAAATGCCTCAAACTGACAGGCAAGCCATACATGGTGGCACGAACAGCTGCATACAAACCGCAAGCGTGCAACTCCTCGCTCCATCGGCTCAAGACATATGTCGTCATGCGACTCCACCAAGACTTGTCCAAAGAGTGGACCCAACCATAAATCCTGTGACGAGTCGCAGGCATCTCCCATCCTAGGATAGCGAGGCGATTCCTCAAGGTCGAGGCAGTGGCGAGAAACTCGTTACGTGGTGGTGCATCTAGTCCCAACACTCTGGGATGCAATCCGGTGATATGACTCCTGCTCGAGCCAGGAGCTGCCTGATGTGTGACGTAGCCGCAATGGACGCTCTCATGATCCTCCGTCAAGCGCCACGACAACTCCCGTGTCACAGCCTGACGCCTGAGCTCAGTCAATGAGCGATGCCGAGGAATCTCCGGCAAGTATAGGAAGCCACTGCCGGTCTTGTGGAGCCACTGCTCAGCGTCAATGAATACGGCTTCTGGGTCATCGACAGAATCACCAAACAGAAAGTCGCTCTTCCGAAGAGGCTGAGTAGAGCTGGCATCCTTCACAAAAGGCGCATCTGTGATCAGCTGACGAATAGCTCGATGACTACCTTCCCTCACCACCTGGGCAACCTCAGTCGATGTGCCCGAAGCAAACTGAGGAGTAGCTGGAATAGGAGAAGGATCGTCGGAGATCGAGTAATACTCGCCGCGACGCCCACAGACTGCGTGGGACGAGAATGATCCAGAAGGGTACCCCACTGTAAAAAGATAGTTAAACACTGGTTAGCCTCGACTATAAAAGGAAATTGAACTCATCTTACAAATAGTTAAGGTAGAGTCATTGCCTTATAAAGGGTGAGACGATTTGGCCACATTGTGCAATTACAACACAGGGTATGTCGACAACATATCCCTGCCTTATAAAGCGCAATGTAGCGTCAAATCGCCCCCTTTAATTTTGAGATATGGTTTTGACCAAGCAAAACATATCTTTGAAGCATCGATCCTCACCAACGAGAATCAAGGCTCTTCCCGATTGCCTCGCCAAGGAGAACAACGTGGGGTAAAAATGGACCAATTTGCAAATTTTCAAGAAAAGAGGGGTTAATTTACAAAATTCCCGAATATGCCGAAAGCGTCGATCCTCACCAACGAGAATCAAGGCTCTTCCCGATTGCCTCGTCAAGGAGAACAACGTGGGGTAAAAAAGGACCAGTTTGTAAATTTACAAGAAAATAGGGACTAATTTGTAAATTTCCAAATACTGCCAAAAATAGCTCACCAGCATAGGAGGGAGGCGCGCCATCAGCCGACATAGCAGGGGAACGACCTCTCGAAGCACGCGACATGACAAACTGCAAAATAAGTTAAAAGAGGTCAGATCTAGAAAAAAAGATCACTTTTTTATCAGATCTACCCCCTTGAAAGATTAACTCGAGGCATCAAATCACACCCTCGACCCTCACATGCGATCCCACAAATGCATAAATTGAACTGAGCATGAAAAAGATCATAATTATGGAGGATTTACCTGAAGAAATGTTCGAGATCCAATAAAGATAAAGCCTTTTAGAAAACTTTCACCACGTGCTCGAGGGGCCTGAGAGGGATTTTAAAAATCAGTTCTTTGAGGGATTTCTCAGTCAAAGATCCAAAGGAAGACTAGATCTAAGACAACTATCGAGGTTTGAGGGAGAAAGAGTGCTCGAGGGAAAAGAAAAAATCAAAAAACAAGGGGGGGGGGGGGGGGTTCGGCCGGCCCTAGGAGGAAAAGAAAAGAGAAAAAGAAAAAAGAAGAGACCCCTTTTATAGGGTGGGCCAAATTGAACCGGACCGGACCAAGTTGAACCGAACCGGATCAGTCCAAATCAGTTCAAAAGAGACTGAATTAAGCGTCTAAACGAGTTCGAATCAACTGAGGGTCCCATCCTTGGTTTATTCCTGTCTCTCCCACACATTCGGAAGGAACGGAAGAAATTTTTTGAGCTAAATTACTGCCTTTTTTGGCTCATTTTCAAGCCGGTTCAGCTTATTTTGAGCACGGAAATACTCCAATAAGGTATACGAGTATAAACTATTCCCCATTTTTATTGAGAAGTTCCTGGAGAATATTTTTCTAAAAATATTCTTAAGGATAACTCAATAACACGACGCCGGACAACGCGTCGCAAATAAAGACTCAGCGCCAACAATCGAGGGTTAGTTGTATGTCGAACCAACGAACACGAGCTAAAGATTGGAAAATCAGGAATCGATTTCAAGTTCAAATTCCGACGACGGTCAGACAATAAATGCAGCACCGGAATCCTTACAAGCGTTCGACGAAGCACCGAATAGCCTGAAGGAGTGAAGGAATACAGAACAAAAGTCGTTCCAGGTCCCGTTACACTGACAAAGGGTAGGGGCAATCATATCCAAAGTATTCCAGACTCTTTTATAAAAGAATGAGGCTGGAACACTTTGGAGGGGGTATCTGTAGGCGTATAAAATTGCCTATAGGTCCCTTAACATGGCTCGGCACGATGATTCGACAAATCAACGGACGTTCGAGCGACGAGGCAATGAGGCACGCAAGCAACGGAATACGTTCGCGTGTGGAACCAAACCAACGGTTCGGAAAGTTAACGAGTCGTCCAACAACAAAACGGACTTGAACTCAAACACCGAGGCGGGAATACTGCCAAATAAAGACCTGGGCTATCAAATCAAAGTCCGGACAAATCAAACGAAGAACCGAAAGACGGAAAACACCGGAAAACGACAAAACAGAACACACCCGGGGACTCGGCCTAAACCGAGCCACCCCAGGGTGGCTCGGCATGAGCCGAGCCACCCTGAGGTGGCCCGACTTCCCCCCCCCCCTCTCTCTTGTGCACAAACGCACAGTGAAGAGAGGCTATAAATAGGGGGGGTGATTGTTTATTTCAAAGGACTTTTGGTTGAACTTCTGAAGAGCCGAAACTCTGCCGGATTGTCACCTCAACTCGGAATTGTGAAGGCTTGAAGCTTGGACCCTCGGATTCAGTTTTTGGCGAGCACCCGCGACAAAAAAGGCAGGAGTTCGAAGAAGCTAATCCTCAGATCTACATCGTTCTACTCCGGATCTAAGCTTGGTTCTTAGATCCCGAGATTCGAGCGGTCGTTTCCTTGGTGAAACGATCCCTCCCGGCTATTATCTTCTTGGTGGGATAATACCCGTAATACGTTGTAGATCTGCTTGGATCCAGATCTCGCGGTGGTCAACGGTAATCAACCCCGGCGCAGGCGAAGAACCCACAAAGCGAGCGACCGTAAAACAGGAAACTCGTGATTTGTTCAGAGAGAATTGTAATTTTTTATTTCTTTATTTTGATCTCCATTGTAACCGGCTCTTATAAAAAGACCGGATATTTGTAAACGCATAAAGTTGTTTTCAAAGTTTGTAATGGAATCCTCAATGAAGAAGAACGCAATTTTCCACACGAACAGCGAGAGTCTATCCGACGACGTGCCGTGAGGTTCTACTACGATTCGACTACCAAAATGTTGTATCGGAGATCGTACGACGGCTTGTTACTTCGATGTCTTTCAAAGGCAGAAGCACAAGAAGCTCTGCGCGAAGCCCATGACGGCGCTTGCGGGGCTCACTAGCCCGGACCTAAGCTTTGGGATCGATTGCGAAGGATAGGCTATTTTTGGCCTGGTATGGTCGGCGACGCGGTCACTTACGCAAAGCGCTTCCATGAGTGCCAAATCCACGCCAACTACATGCATCAACCTCCCAAAGACCTACACCCGACAAAAGTGTCATGGCCTTTTGAAGTATGAGGGATGGACATAGTCGGACCAATATCCCCGCCGTCGGTAAGAGGCTATCGCTTCATCCTCGCGATCACTGACTACTTCTCTAATTGGGCCGAAGTTGTCCCCTTAAGAGAGGTCAAGACCAACGACATGATTAAGTTCATCAAACACCATGTCATATACTGATACGGTGTACCTCGACGCATTATTCATGACAATGGCACACAATTCATCAGCCATGCATTCACCAGGTTTTGTGACAAGTTTCGAATACATAACCTTTCCGCTACGACCTATAACCCTTCGGCGAATGGCTTGGCCGAGGCCTTCAAAAAAACAATTATGAAGATCTTGACCAAGCCGACTTCCACTAGCAAACGTGACTTGAACAAAAAGCTGGGTGAGAGCTTATGGGCGTATCGCACAACAGTTCGCACGCCGACTGGCAACACGCCCTACTCATTGGTATACGGGTGTGAGGCCATGTTACCATTAGAAATTCAAATCCCATCCCTCCGTGTCACCCTAGCGACGGGGATGACGGCTGAGGATAATCACCAACGATGCCTCGCAGAGCTCGAAGCGTTGGACGACAAATGACTAGAAGCTCAACAACACATTAAGTTCTATCAAACCCGAATGGCCAAGGCTTTCGACAAGAAAGTTAAGCGCCGAGCCTTCAAGGAGGGAGTGTTGGTACTGACCGCTCGCCGACTAATGATTCTCACCTCTAAGAAGAAGGGCAAATTCCAGTCCAAATAGGAAGGATCGTTCGTAGTAGAGACAGTCTATTCGAATGGAGCCTATCGCCTCGTCAAACCAAATGCGATAAGATCATGATGCCCATCAACGACAAATACTTGAAGAAGTACTATCCTTAGTCCTTCTTCAAAACTCTAACGAGTGCATGAGTCTAAACTAGTTCTCACCACCCTCCAACTGGTACACGAGGCTAAACTGTTCCTACTTCATATACTCCGATAGGAAACCCTACGTGAGATGCTACTAACGGTGCTCTTAGGCGTGACCTAGATCGCAGATTGGTCCAACTTCCATGCAGTCAGGACTAGGATAATTCTGTCATCTTAATTATCACCTCTGACAAAATCAACTTACCAATCCTCTCCAATAGGATGGTGAGCCCACCAAAGTCGCTCACATCACGACAGACAATTCTGTTATGTTAACTGTCACCTCTAACCAAGTCAAATTATCAATCGCTTCCAGTGAGATGATAAGTCCTCATAGTTGCTCCAATCGCAACAAAACTCCATCAGGTTAATGATCACCTCTGATGATCGGCACCGTTATTCCTACGAGTAACACAGCCTAATTAATAACTTACCATGTGAGGTGTTATTACTTTGGTCAATAGTCACACTCCTACGTCCCTGAACTACTTGACCTACTCCGGATATCCTAACATTCCCTTAGGATAACCGATAGGTAGTAGCCTACCACGCGACGGCTCCTACAACAATCGATCGTCACATTCCGACATCCCTGAACGATTCGGTTATCATTTATGTCGTCGTCCATTTGCACGGCAAAAATAATCAAGGGCAGCTCGACAGGCGACATGTCCCACTATTCCCCCAAACAACAATTCGCCAAATGGCAAGTCAAAGTTCGGTTCTTTAGTTGGTCGCATGCACGAGCGACTGCCCTTTGTTTCGAGCTAAGTGTTACCCTATTGGTCCCACTTGAGCTGCAACGTGAAAATCGGAGTTAACCCAACCCCATGCCACGAACAGCCAAAAGCAGAAAAATAGCCTAACGACTAAGTCCAAGGAAGATTAGTCAAAGGCCCGCCATGCTGCTAGAGATGGCATGAGCAGCTCAACTCAAGCACCAAACAGCACAGGCGAGTCCAACATGAGGATAAGACGCAGATCAAACGCACATCAATACCATAAAATAAATAAAAGAAAAACTATGCACGCAAAGCAGAGGATAAACAGAACGAAAGGCTATTACGGGACAAAATTACATACATAAAGTTTTGGGTTGTGATGCAGCCGGCATCAACAAAGTTACAAAAAAAGTGCTTAAACAAAATAAGCATTAGATGAGCTTCAACAGGCTGAAGGTAGCAATCTTGGCCTTAACCGCCGCGAGATCCGCCGCGCGCCTAGCCTTCGCCTTCTCCTCCTGTATTTTCCGAAGTCTGGCGAAAGTAGCCTCGCCTGCCTCCTCTTCCTGGCGAAGAAGCTGGAGTGCCCGCTCATCCGCCTCTAGGGCTTGATACGCCTGCACCTTCTTGTGCTCCAGCCGCCTTAGCCGCGCCTTACCTCTGAGAGAGCCGGCGTCCAAGAAGAAGCTGTCGTCCATGTAAGCGTCCATCTTCGCCAGTATGGCTTGATGTCACCTGCGCGATGCCCGAGCAAAGCCTCCTGCCTCGAGATCCATTTTGCCAAGTCCTCACGCTCGAACAGAGCACTCATGGTGAGAGGCACGGGTTCGGAGTCAGCCTGCACCAGCTCTTCCAGGCGGTACATCAGCTCCTCCACACGGTGGAGATCTCGCTCACACCGCCGAGCGAGTTGCACACCACCTACGTGGCAGATCTCATCCAAACTCTCCTCCACGAAGGAGAGCACGTCGTATTACCGCCCAGCGCCTTCGCTTACGACAACGGCAGTCCTACGGATGGCGTCCTCTAGTCTTTGAAGGAGGGCAAGCACCGGATGGGGAGCAGAAGTCGGTTCTACAGACCCTTGAGCCGGATCACTGGCTTGATACGACGTTGCTCCAGCACCAGCGACAGGGGAAGAAGAACCAACACTCTGGGAGGCCATGGGGCAGAGCACGCTCTAGAGTTTTTGTCTTTACTCTTAAGATGAGACTAGGGTTCGTAGACGCGAGGACTTAGCCAAGAGGACGGCGAGTGCATCATATATAGCCGAAGGCCTTACTGTCGAGATTCGTTGTCCCAAGCAATCGAGCGGCTCAGATGTCCTACGACACTTCGAGCTCAACGCTAATAAAAGCCACTCCTCTCGGGACTCCAAACCGACCGATCGGATTGAGCGCGAGAGGCGAAGCGTTACGTCGCTTCGCCATTAATGAGCAGTAACGCGCCCATAGCACCTTAGCTGGCAAGCATTTGGACCCACAGGCAGACGCGTGGCACGAGTTCGCCTGCGTTCAAATCTTCGCTTGTAAGATAAACTCGCCATCACTCGATTTTCACCTGCAGCATGAACTCGCCAGCGTTCGAGTTCAGCCTTCAACACAAACTCGCCATCACGTGAGTTTCGCCTGCAGCATGAACTCGCCAGCATTCGAGGTTAGCTCTCAATGCGAATTTGCCATCACGTGAGTTTCGCCTGTAGCGTGAACTCGCCAGCGTTCGGGGTTAGCTCTCAACGTGAATTCGCCATCACGTGGGTTTCGCTTACAGCATAACTCGCCCGCGCTCGAGTTTGGCCTTCAACACAAACTCGCCATCACTCGAGTTTCGCCTGTAGCGTGAACTCGCCAGCGTTTGAGTATAGCTTTCGACGCAAACTCACCATCACGCGAGGAGCTTCGCCTACGGCACGAAATCGTCGGCGATTATATGAGCAAAACACTGAATGGTGACATATTAAAAGGATATGTGCACAACAAGAAAGTACGAACTTCATTGGATGCTTCTAGACAGTATATTTGAACAAAGTTATAACTTTATAACCAAGAGAGTCGCAACATTACATTCAAGAAGTAAAGCATGAAACAGAGCACCTAGAATCTACTCCTACCCTACGGACTTATTCTAGGAATTTGAAGGATGCAAACTTAGCCCTGACTTCGGCTATCTGCTCCGCACGCAGGGCGCGAGCTTTTTCCTCTGCCTCTTGCCGGACCCGCGCTTCGAAAGAAACGTTAGCGGCGGCATCCTCCTAAAGCAGCAGTGGAAGAGTACGCCTCTCTCTAGCAAGATCACCTTCCACCGTCTCGCTCTGAATGCACAGGCCTGTCAAGGTTGATTCCCCTTCCGAACGCGGGATCGTACCCGAAAAGATGGAAGAGACGACAGACTCCATGTTAGATTGCAATAGGTGGTACTAGAGATCTAGATGGGCGATGAGCGACTCTTTATTTTCTATGTCTCGCCGTCGATACTCTTGCTACCACATAGCATAACGACAGACTAGAACCAAGAATGACTTCACTTGGGGCTCCAAATCCGCATGTCGCAAGCCCTCTAGTCTCGTCAGAAGCAACTCCAGATCGAGGAGCTTTATTTCGCATCTTACCCCGAGCATCAAGTCGCTCTGGCAACGGAGATAGGCCACGCGGTCCGAGAAAGACTGCTTCAGCTCCGCGAAAGTACTACGATCCTGATCAACGAGCGAGATCACTTGCTTCGCGGCACTCTCCAACTCTTCTAATTGAGACAGAACGGAGCCCGAAGGTTTCGGCTCCGGATTGCGATCAGGTGCGGGAGCCGAAGGAGAAGCGCCACCCCTTGCCTTCTTCACGTTAGACGCCTTCGCTCGCGGTGCCATTCTGAACAAGAAGGAAACGATCAACGCGGTGTCCCTTTTGACGAATAAAAAGGGTAATGTACGACATACGGAACAAACACGTGTCCATCATCCCACGGCCTAGATCGGGCGTGGAGAACGACGAAGCCACTTACACCGCCTTGATGTGAGACGACGTGCCGATGTTAGTCCAGCTGGCGGGTACTCGAGACCGCGGTCAGACGCGTGGCCTTCCTCTGAGTTCGTATTAACTTTGCCTCCAGCATAGTTTGACCACGGTCAAAACTCACCCATGGCTCAAATTCGCCTACGTCTTGAATTCGCCTGCAGATGGGATGCGCTAGCGGTTTAAACTCACTAAGTGTCCAAAATCCGACTGTAGCTCGAACTCACCTGTAAGAAAAGGCCCACCTGCGATGGTCTCACAAAGAAAAATAAAAGACAATAGCGACTAGGAGAGATACATGCACAGACATAAGGGGAAGCCTAACGAGTGCAGCATTCATCCAGTTTTAAGACAGTGCATTTTCAACAAAGTTATGATTTCACAAACAAACAAGTCATGACACGGTTTCAAAAGCAAAATAGGCAAAATATCTCAACACGGCCTTAGACCCGAGGTCTTAATCCAACAAACTAAAAGATGTAAGCCCTTCTTTGACAGCCGCCATCCTTCTTGTGTGGTCCTCCCGGGCTTTGTCTTCAACCTCCCTCCGAGCCCGGTCTTTAAAGCTTGACCTGGCGGCAACATCTTCCTGGCGCAAGGCTTGGAGGCTTCGAGTTTCCTCCTCAGCAGTCTTGCTGACCTTTACGATCTCGGATTGAAGCCCCCTCAGAGTCGCCTCCACCTGCTCCAGCTCAGCTCTCAGGCGAGAGATGGTGGAAGTGAAGTCGCCTATCCGCTCTTCTAATGAGTGCTGCTGACCCACCCAGAAGGTGACGTTGGATTCTAGGTCTGCTATTTCCCTAGAGTGGACCTCCTGCTCCCAGGCCTCCCGACGCCTGATACGAGACAGGAAAGACTCCACATCAACTTCCGGACCTTCCTGTAGTAAGATCTCTAGCCTCATCAAGCGTGACTCAAGGAAAAGGAGCTTCTGCATGCAACGCGTGGCAATCCGGTTTTCGCCCAGCCGCCTGAGGTCAACCATGCGATCCAGGAGAGACTGTTTGAAGCTATTGTAGCTTCCCATGCTGAGACTGACGAGGGAAATCACCTGCTTCACGACATTCTCGAACTCTTTAAGGCGAGCCAGTAGGGACAAGGAATCCGAGGAAACATGCTCTTGACCCAGAGTGAGCGCCGTAATGGGTGGAACCTCGAGACAATGTTCGGCTCCAAGCTGAGGAATGGGGCCTGAGGCGGAGGAAGTAGTGGTACCCTCAGATTCGTCATCAGAAATTAAAATGGGCTCGGCCGCATGCTCTTTGGCAGTCGGCACTTCTCCTTGGACTGTGTAACGCAAACAACAACACAGGAAAGAGTTAAGCGAGAAGTACCTGCTCAACCCACGACTACACGAAAATCGGGACAAAGGGATACCTTCAGCAACAGCGACCTCATCGGCACCCGAAGAAGATGCCTCCTTCCTCTTCTTCGAGGCAACTCTTTTCACTTTCGGTGCCATTCCGAGTGTAACAAAAAAAAATTTGGACTTCCTCTGAAGAAGAGAATACGGGAACTACGACCTCTCTTAACAGGGGGAGGGGCATTAAATACTCTAATCCTAGGCGGTTATCCACTACTCAATTGGACCTTTCAGGGCCAAACAGTCGAGAGTAAGGCTGAACAATTCGGATCTCGCGTTAACGATCAGGATCTGGCAGTTTCTGGACACAATCTTCAGCCAATGGCCCAAATCGGGCGCGGAGGACGAAGAGACCCACTATGCCGTATTTAATGCGAAACGACGTGCCTACGTCTTCTTAACTGACGTGTATGTGGATCAACACGTGGCCCACTGAAAGCGGAGCCCGCCCAGTGCCGAATTCGTCGTTTGAACTCCCACGGGTCAAGCCTAATTAGACTTGCATACCACTCTGGAGTTCGAGTCAGTTCCAAATTCGTCTGCGGATAAAATCCGTCTGCAGGTAAGATAAGCTTGCAGCTAAAATTCACCAACAGCTAGAGTTCCCCTGTAGCTAGGATTCCCTTGCGGCCAAACTCTGACTAATCACCATAAAAAGAAAAATAATGGAGCACACGCGAAAGTGATAGTGGCCAGAAACAAGAGGATAATTTCATTCATAAAAAGAAATTCTATTACAACGGAGAATCGAAGACAAATTACAAAGCTCTCAACCGCAACTCTGCCTCACGAATCTTCCCAGCATGATGAAGCTCGAGCCTCCTCAGGATCTCTCAATGGAGATCTTCCTCAGTGTGCGAGACCAAATCTTGGACGGTATGTCTGGCCTCCTTGAGGGCTCGGTCCTTTTCCTCAACGGAACCAGCGACCAGTTGCCGACGAGACTCGATATCCTCCAACTCCTTTACCAACTATTTGCGAGCCTTCTCTCGAGTGGCTAGGGAGTCTTGCGCATTGGCAATGACTTGCTTCAGCTTCCCTATCTCTAAAGATAGGCGAGAAAGGCGGTAGTCAGCCTTCTGTTGCTCATAGGCCACTCTCGTTCATTCTCGGCCTTGACCTGCTCCAACTCTGTCGACAACCTCACCTCCAACGACATGGTCTCATTCAGTCTACGATCGCGCTCTTCCACTGCTGCTCGAATCTAGCCTGACGCGAGGTCAACAATCTCGAAACTCTTCGCGCGAAGGGTAAGCAACTGTTGAATAGCCCGCTCCACCTCTTCCAAATGCTGGAAGTACGGCTTAGCCGCGGTGGCGCCAAGCTTCTTGATCAAGAAGACTATGTCGTAATCGAGGTCCTCCTTCAACTCCTCAAAGGGACAGCTCTCCTCCAAGGCGAGCTTGATGCAATCGGCTAGAGTGTCTTGAAAGTTAGCCAGTGTTCGAGCCACCTTCTTCTTATATGAACGTTCCAAGGGAGAGAGGGTAGCCTCATCCGCTACGGATGAAGGTACGATCGAGGTACTGGTGATCATGACTACAGAGGTGGCGACTGGCGCTGCCAAAGCCGACGTGCCTGCCGACGCCACTGGAGTAGCGGCCGCAGCGCCAACAGTCACCAAAGATGAGGAAGTGGTCACTAGCCGAGCGGGGGTCCCCCTTCGAATCGGAGGTTCCTGCGCCGATGGCCCACCCTCAACCAACGCTTCCACAGGAATAGGGATCTCCCCTTGTTGGCCTGACACCTCTTCATGGGCAGGCACCTCCTCCTCGTTCGATATTGTCTCATGAATCGAGACGTCATCGTCCGCCTCCGATTCGCCCATATCTCCAGGCAAATAGCCCACCCAAGAGGGAGGGTCCTCTTTACCAACGGCTTCATGGGCAGGATCGGCTGCGATTTCAAGAAGAGGGTTAGCAAAGGTCCCTCGAGAGGAACCCCATTGGAAGTTCAATACAGAGGGGTCAACTACACTAGGATTTACGCTTACCTGAGCCACCAAGCTCTTCTTCGTCTCCAGTCCCCTCCTCTTCGTTAGAAGGAATGGAGATCACTCTCTCGACTACACCTGCGTAAATTCAACACAAACGTCAAGTGGCGCATATTCGACCTCGCACCCGAGAGTGCTGCACTAAAGGTTACCTCTTGGCGCGGGCGTAGGAGTCGTTGAAACCCCGGTCTGTGGCCTCACACCGGACTGTGGAGGAGCATCCTTCGAGGTCGCCGGAGCTGCCCCCGATACGGCAGAAGGAGCGGGCGGAATAGCTCCAGTCCCAGAGGTAGTCACTCCAGGAATGATCACCTGTGCAGTGTCATCCTGACCTTCCGCCGCTCTGGCGGTCTCAATCGTCTCTCTACGACGGGCCTTCTTGGCCGCTTCCGCTCTAGAGCCTTTGGCCGCTGTCTGCCGCTGCCGCTTAGAGAGAAGCGAGCTACTCAGAGATAGGAGGGGCATCCCCATCGATCCAGCTATTGTGCTCCGGGCCTGTTCCAGGCGCTCGCCTGCCCGGATTAACTCGTCAGATTCCCTCTGCTCACTGGAGGGATCCAACGGAAGACTAGGGGAGGGAGATCGAGCCTCGGACGCCTCGGTTTCATCTAGACTCGCATCGAAAACCTTGGTGTCTTCAGCTGGATCTTCTGAAAACCACTCCCTAGCAGTCTGGTAGCCCCTCCGCCTCAAAGTATGAGGAGCTCCTCTGGGACGACGCCCGTGTTCCATCAAACAGGAACTCTAAAACCGAAAGCCCTCAGGATTGGCACTGTCGCCCCGATACCACCTGCAGTATAGGAGCGTATGGTGCAAATCTTGATCCTTCGCAGGTAGCTCAAAACGGGCATGGGTACCACCAGCATGAGTCCAGAACCACCCCCGAGCGCCATCCACCAGTCCTCCTTCAAAGTACAAGTGCGGATTGATGTTTTCCACGTACAGTTGGTCGTACCCGAACTGGCGGGCAAACCTACAAGGGAGGTACGGCTCAAGGTAGCACACAGAGCCTGTTCGTAGGATATGATACCCCGGGCGGATATTCACCAACCATCAAAAAGTGTCACAGGAGAGAATGGTGTGATGGTCCACCGTCGATACGTCTCTGAGGGACTCCTCGTATCCTCCTCCACTGAAGTAGGGGAAGAACCGATGAAAGTTATAATAGCCAAAATAGGAGAGCGTCTTCCACGCATCGGGGATGTCCTTACACTTCTAAGAGCACCTCTCCAGGCGCTGGACGAACGGAATGAACCTGTCTCCTTGAAGAGTCGCAGGAGCACTTATCAAACACTTACAGTGGTAGACAAACCACACCATCAAGTAGGTGTACGGCAGCCCCACTCTAGGGTTAGGGGTCTTGATGACTTCCCCTTCCCCTTCATCGATAGTCGACACACGACAGAATTGGGCCGTCAGTATGCGGAGTCCCCGATGGATGCCTGCCACCATAGCCGACACCAACGCATAGGATTTCTCGTGGGCTAAGCGAACCGCGGGATACACGACCTCCACCGGAAGCACCTCAAAAGAATGAGTGGGGACCACACACCTCTTCAACCACAACATGAGGTACCCCGCGAGCAGAGCCTTCCCAAATATAGGGAACTTAGCCTGGTGGTAAAACGAATGGAAGACCGTGCTGAATTTGAATCCGCCCTCGTCGTGCTCAAGGGTCACGGTGGCTCCCCCTTCGGCCGTCCTCCTCTCCACTTTGGATTGGTCACATTCGCCCAGCGGCAGAGTAGGCATTCCTTTGATGTTATTCTCCGAGAATAAGTAATCAGCCTAATTCTTATGGCTGATCCCCAGAGCCCTCCTCTTTTTGCCCTTGTGGTCCACCGCCCCTAAGGTATCGAGGCATATATGGTAGTGGCAGAGAAACTCCCATAATGTCTCGACCACTAAGGGGGAGCGGTTTGAAAGTTGGTCAATCTTATCTTGACCAGGGACATATTCTTCGTAAGGGAAGCTTCCCAAGGGCAGCCCTGACACGTCATACATCTCGTGGAGGGTTATGCCCAGTTCACCGTTAGGGGTGAAGAACGTGCCACTGTCCGCGCAATACAGCTCCAAGATGCTATGGAACTGAGGAGCGTTAATCTTCAAACTATGTCGAGTGGCCCGAATGGCCACGAACAATTCTGAATCCATGAGGTCGGAATTCTCAGCCAAAACATAGTCAGTGATCTTGGACCACCAGGTGTTGCTGTCGGGTGCGGAGTAGACCCACCATAGGGCTCGGAAGTCCTTTGGGGGAAATCTCCCACCATCTTGGAAGAAGCGATGACGGAAGGTCTTCGCAACCGCTATCGTCTCCCCAGCGAGCAGCTCATTAAACGGTAGGCCAGGGTGTTGGCCTGTCACACGTTTGCAAGAGATCTCCACACCGTACCCGACCGTGGAGCCTGTAAAGACACCGCAAGTAACCCCGTCTTGAGTGGGGGTCAAATCCTAGTTCATCACTCGGGGGGACCACGAGGGACTGCAACTCGACGATCGAGTACCCTCTCGGCATGCTGGGAAGATAATAGTGGACCCCATCCACTACGTGGAGCCACCTGCTCTCCTTGATCAACAGGGCGGAAGGATCAGTCACAGCATCACCGAACAGAAACTGGGGCTTTTGTAGCTCCGTCCTGGCTTCGTTTGTCAGCACCGCGTTGGTAGTCAACTCACGCAACGTCAAAGGATGACCGTCGGTGACTCTCTTTATCAGGCCGTCCGGCTTATCAGCGGCGAACACGGGCACCGGATCCAAGAAAGGGAATCGGGGAGGGGCCGTATAGCCTGTACTACCGGCGAGACCGATGGCCACACCCTTCGGAAGAGCTTCATCAGAAAAGGTCATTGTAAGACAGAGCCAAAGGATTAGAACGGAATTCGCCCCAGTGGCAAGTCCGCCTATCAAGCTATGGTGGACAAATGAAAATCCGCCAGTCAGAAAGCGAAATCCGCCTGACAAAAACGAGATCTGCCTGTATAGACTACATTCACCTTTACTGGACAGGAGTCGAATTCGCCTACAAAAAACGAGTTCGCCTTCACCCAATAAATGCCAATTTCGCCTGTAAAGGCAGAAATCATCTTCTGCAAATAAATATAAAATCTGCCCGAAAAAGGCCGATTTTATCTAAATCAGGGAAACTACCAAAAGACGACAGAATCTACTAGGGAAGACGAGCGATACTCATCCTCCTGACCCGACGTCGTCAACCAATGCAAGGTCGACGAACCTATTGACTTACCCAAGTGCGTTTCGGGCACATCGGTAGTCACGCCGGCGGCAGGACAATCGGAGTAGCGTCCAGGACCTCCTCCTTTCGCAATGCATTTCTTGGATTTTGGTGTCATGTCTAGGAATCAGGGACGAAGCAGGAATTATTTTTCAAAAATTTTTACGAAACAAAGATTTCCAAGCACAGTGGTTTTCAAAAAGGGGGAACGAAGCCTATTTAAAGGCAGAAGGGCTTGCGTGGCCACGATCACACCCACGAGGGGAAACACTCGCGGCTAAGAGATGTGGCCACGATCGAAATCGACGGCCCAGATTACCCACCGCAATTCGTTTTCTTTTACAGTTATGAAGGAAACGGGCCGGTATAAACCCGGGACCCGAACCAAAATCTACGACTGAATCCAACAGTTGATTTTGAAAACCACAACCATGATTCGTCATGCGGCGAGGTGTACGAAGCTGATGTCATACTGTCGAATCACGATTGATGTGACCTGACGGACCCGCGCCGCCTTAGTTGGAAAGCACGAAGCCCCATCGGCGGACACGTGGTTAACCTCCTGCCAGGTCCAATTCTGCCAAAAGGAAGGGTCTCGCCTGTGAAAACTTGGCTCGAATCCGCAAGTCACACAAAATCTTGCCTCCAAAGCCTAATTTCACCTAAACGGCTCATCCGCCTTCGAAGACAAATTACGAATAACACGACTTGTCCAAAGCCTTGAACCGCCAATAAAATATCCTCATTTGAACCCACGCCTTAGACGGCCAAGGGTTAGAATAGAAATCTTAGCATTAAGCCTAAGGGAAACTATTCGACAACTCATCATACTGAGGGGAATAGTATGACTAGCCCGATTCAAACGGTAATCGATAAAGACAAATCAAACCCGTTGATAGCTGATGGTTTGCTAAAAATCCTAAAGAAAGCCAAATACACCTGACTCTCCAGGGATTTCCTTATTCAAAGTATTCCAGACCACACACAAAATTAGTTTAGGTCTGAAAACTTTAAAGGGGGTCTTGTAGACGGTAAAAATTACCGCCACAAATATGTACGTGAATCCGCCTACAAGTCGGCACTGCCCATCCGGATTAAGGGCGGGCCTCACCCACGGGTTGGGCTCACTAGCGCGAACCCAAACCACACAAGCCCCAAATTCGCCTGCATGAGTCAAGAGCATCCAGATTCGCCTGCTTACTCGATTCGCCTGCACGAGTCGAGAACCAAATTCGTACCTAACAGCCGCTACACCGCGTACAGGGATGGGCATTCCCACTTCCCACGACGTGAAGGGAGGGAGCACAGTACTCCACGCCCATCAAGTAGCCACTCGTGGTACAAGTAGCCAGTCAAATCCATGCAGTCACCAAATCTGCCTGCACGTTCACAATCGAAGCTCGCCTCGCCTGCACGAGTCAAAAGCTGAACTCGCCTGTGAACAGCAAGTTGACTAGGCTGACTAGGCACCCTTGAGTGCTTAGTAGCCGCTGCACTGCGTACAGGGATGTACCTCCCCGCTTCCCGCAAGCCGCAAGCCGCTACACTGCGTACAGGGATGGGCCTTCCCCGCTTCCCGCGCAATGTGAAGGGGAGGAGTACAGTACTCCGAACCCCTCAAGTAGCCGCTCATAGTACGAGTGACCAGTCAATCGCCAAATCCACCAGCAGGAAGACCGCCTCGCCTACACGAGACGAGAGCTGAATCCGCCCACAAACGGCAAGCTGGCTCAACCTACTCAAGTATCGGGCAGCCACTATCTCACTTACAAGGAGGGGCCATCCCACTCCTCATGATGTGAAGGGAAGGAGTATAGTACTCCAAACCCATCAAACAACCGCTCACGGTACAATCCAAGGCATGATACCTCCTGATGATACATGGTCATATCCCATGATTCAAGGAGCGGCCACACCGTCTCTCCTCTATTTAAGGACTTCTTCCAGCCACAGTGAAGAGGTTCAGCGGGTTCAGCAGTTGAGCAATCCAAAGTTTAATCGTTCACTCGCATCTAATTGATTCATTTAATCAGCCCATCGAACCGCTAGCTCTTGACCCCAAAAAGAGTCGACGATAAGGTTTTTGCATAACCTTTGCATTGTAGCATCTCCTCCTAGTTCCAGGCCCTGATCACCACTGAGCTCGGAGATTCAAACTCTATCAAATCGAGCTTCTACTATACACTGAAGCTCACCAGCAACCTCGGTCGGATCGTCCAAGGAAAGCAGACTCGGTGCGAGAATCGAGCGAAGCATCCTATAGCTACCAAAAGTCCCCACATTAAACAAGGAGGGCATTCCCTCCGCTTCTATTGTAATTTTTGATTTATTAGTTTGTAATAAGCTATTTTTATAAATACAAACGAAGTTCCCTATTTTCGGGAAATCAAAATTTACACCTACACTCTCAAACCATAAGAAATTTGGCAAAACGGACAGGAGTAAAACAAACCCTATAGGTCAGTTTCGTTGGCTCTGTCTTGTCGAGATAGTCTATTTTTATATATAATTTGTCCAATTCTGACTTTTGGTTTGAAAGTTATGACATGTTCTTCACAACAAGTTATGTTCCAAAGTTCGTCTACAAGACTAGATTTCGTCTGAACATTGGACTTAGCCTGAAGCTCACCAAGCCCATCTGAGGCTCGTCTCTACATTCTAGAGTCAAAACGCAGGGCTCATACCCGTGCTGCAGAGTCAAAACGCAGGGGTCATGCCTGCGTTCCAGATTCAAAATGCAAAGGTCATGCTCGCGTTCCATATTCAAAATGCAGAGGTCATGCTCGCGTTCCAAATTCAAAACACAGGGTTCATGGCCGCGTTCCAGACTCAAAATGCATGACTCGCTATTGTGTTCCTAGTTCAAAAATTAGTGTAACCACTACGTTTCAGCCTAAATACAGTCCTCAACTCTATGTTCCAAGTCCAAAACACAGAGTTCATTATCAGAATGCCTAGACTGGCATTTGACACGTTCAAAGCACGAACGGAACGGTTTCAAAATCGTTTTCCTCACGATTTGGGGAGCGGCTTAAGGGGCTGTTACACCCGATTAATGGGGCAATTAAGTCCCCATTAAGGAGCGGATTAAAGGGCGGTTACACCACTTAATCCCCTATAAATACCAGAAACTTAATTAAGTTTGGATCCTAGGGCGTGGCAGCAAAGAAGAGATCTTTGTCTGGCTTTTGAGGAGATTAGCTGGAGAGAAATACTTGGCAACAAGGAGATCTTGAGGTATCCTTGAGCAACAGCAAAGTCACTTGGCTATTAACCGAATTTTCGGTTCTAAC
Organism: Asparagus kiusianus; assembly: GCA_022839385.1. Taxonomy (NCBI): domain Eukaryota; kingdom Viridiplantae; phylum Streptophyta; class Magnoliopsida; order Asparagales; family Asparagaceae; genus Asparagus; species Asparagus kiusianus. The sequence goes on from BQKN01066292.1 coordinate 25,408, forward strand.
AACTCTTTTCACAGAGTTTAAAACTCGCTTTGAGTTTATAAACTCGTCAAGAGTTATTTTTAAATTTGCCACGTAAGTTCTCCTTGACATCAATCAATAGGATTCAACTGTGTTCTACGAGTTTAAGATGTTCAGATCGTCAACGAGAAGTAAACTCAACGCGAGTATTCGAGGGAGGCATCCCATCGCCACCATGAAGAACCTAGACTTAAACAAAGGAGAGAATTTGTATCAATTCTCTTCTATTTTGTAATCAGGAAATTCAAATTGTAATCAGTTAGAGATTGATAGAGTTGTAAACATCCTTTTTCTAAACTGTTAGAAGGAATAAATCAAATTTAATTCTTTCATTTTCTTTTTACAAATTTTCCAACCAACAACCTATCATTCATCCATGATGATTGTTAAGGACTTGGAGGGTCGGTTCACTTACTTGGACTCAGAGCAATATAGGAAGAAGATCGTCGACGACTGGCGCCATGGCCCCTTGGGTAAGAATGTCGTAGCCTTGGCTCGCAAGGCAGGTGTCGACAATCTGGCTTCGTTGCTCCCCCTGGCTCTTATCCCACGCCTGATCACCTTTACCCCCCCCCCCCCATGTTTCTTGTTGCCTTGACCTCCTAAATGAGATCGAGGTGAGTGGAGCAGGGGTAAGTCTGGCATTGGACAGTAGAGATGATGAGTTGAGGGAGAACCTTGAAGAAGACCCTCCCGCCTCCTCTCCTGCTGTCGCTGCTGAGCTTGTTGTTCCTGTTGCCACTGAAGCCCCTGGCGACTCTACTGCTATTGTCGAGAGAGTGCCAAGCCCTACTCCTGGATCCGGTCGAGAGATCTAAAGGCTCGTATCTCATCGGTGTTGTTTTGTTTTGTTGTTGTTTTTTGTATATCGACATGCCTTACTGTAGATAGACATGGATATTGTAATAAAGCTTGTAATAAACTTTATTGGAACAAAGATTGACTTTGCTCTCATTCTGAGTCTTTCTTTATTAACTCCTTATTTTTTCTTTGTTAGCTCGTAGCTTTGTTCTGATTAGAAGAACAAGTGTTGATTGTCATGAGTCGGTCGTACTGAGACGACCCAACTGTTGAGGGGTCGAGACGACTGGCTAACATCACACCGCTTGTAGGTGAGATGTCTGAGTCTTGTCAATGAGAACTGGCAGGTAGACTTGCCTAAGTCTCTTTGTCAAAGACGGTCAAACATCTGAACTCCATGCCTTGGGTTTATCCGTGATGGCATCAATGGCTTTTTTTGGCAGAGTGACAACTCTGAGGTTGGGTGCCCAGGACTTACGTAGATACATGGGTCTTTAGCAAAAATACAACCCGAAGGTTGAGTACCTAGGTCTTACATAGATACCTGGTCTTTGGAAAAAAGACAACCCGGAGATTGAGTGCCCAGGTTTTATGTAGACGCCTGGATCTTTTGTAAAAAGACAACCTGGAGGTTGAGTGTCCAGATATTACATAGAGCCTGGGTCTTCAATATCCCCATGATGGTCGAGTAGTGATTATGGGAGTCAACTATATGGTTAGTGCCTTAGGCTTATTCTTGCAAAGGCACTAAGGACTTAGAATTCAACTGAAATCAAATGCCTAGAACTTACTAAAGTTGACTTGGTCTTTTACAACCCTGAGACTGTGCCTAGGACTTGCTGAAGTTGACTAGGTCTTTCGCTCTATGGAGGGTCGCCCTAATGGAAATTAGGTAATATAACAACCCTAAGGTTGGGTACCTAGGACTTACGTAGACGCTTGGGTCTTCAATATAGCCATGACAATCGAGAGGCGACTGTAGGAGTCGATCATATGGTGAGTGCGTTGGGTTTATTCCTAAAAAAGCACCAAGGGCTTTGTGTTCCTACATAGATTAGGCACTATGGAAGTGCAAGACAACAATTAAGTCAGTTTCAATAAGAATTTTATTGATATGAAATGAAATTTATAAAATTATTAAAAATAATGCTGCAGGTGCTCGATATTCTAGGGATGCTGGAGGACTCTTCCATCTGGGGCCCTTAGTCGGTAGGCGTCAGCTTACAACTCCTCTAGGACAGTGTAGGGGCCTTCCCAATTGGGTGCTAGCTTGCCTCTCCGAGTGTCTTTGTCAAAAGCAGCCTTGCGAAGGACTAGATTGCCAGCGTTAAATCTTCTTGGTCAGATTTTACTATTGTAGTAGCGGGTGATTCGTTGCTGATTGGTGATCTGATTCTGAAGCACTTTCTACCGAGTCTCTTCTAGGAGGTCGAGGCTAACTCGAAGTCTTTCTGAGTTCATGTCTTCGTCGAAGTGTTGTAGTCAAATGGTCGGCATGCCTACTTCGACGGGTGTGACTGCTTCAACGCTATAAGCTAGCTTGAATGACATCTCCCCAGTAGAGTTTTTGTGGGTCGTACGGTATGACCACAGGATACTAGGTAGCTCTTCAATATATTTGAAAGTTGAAAGCTCTAGAATAGAGGTTATCCCAGCGAAGGAAGGAGGCATTCTCTTGTTGTTCTCATGATTTTGCAATCAAGAAGCCGGAGTAGTCTCTAAAAAGACAACCAAGAGCCAGAGTTGTTTTTTTCTAAAAAGACACAAGAGTTGATCATCCCTGGAGGAAGCTTTGAAGGTGATGGGAGCTCCTCTATCCTATAGATAGCAAGCTGATAAATATTCCTAAACTGGTTGTTAAGGTTGTAGAGTAATACGACTATGTCGATTCCTCTTAGCCAAAACTAAATTCTTCTTAGCTTGAGTGATACAACTCTGAACTTCACTTAGCTTGACCGATACAACTCCTATGTTATTCTATATGGGCTGGCAATCACGTCGGCACTTACTTTATAAGTGTCAGCTAGCGAGTGGAGGGAAGGTCGCTTGGGCATTAAATGGGAAGAGACTAGTAGCATGGTAGGGCCCACGTGGTCGGATGAGTCATGAAGACTATCTGGACTAGGGTCATGATGGCACCTGCCAATCATTAAATGCGATGTTGACACATTGTCATAGAGGGAAAGGCTCGAGATAAAAATAGTCATTTAGCTTTGTCGAGAAGTAACGCCTTTCGAGTCGACTTTGCAAGGCGCCTGGCAAGTAGCCTAGTGGACTCGTGGCGAGTCATCTTCGACAAAAGGGAGTCGACAAGTTCTGCCTTTGAGTCAACATGAAGGAAAGTTGAGTCATCGAGTCAGCGGAATGGTCGTCCCTATTAGTCTCTAGCTGCCAAGTTGATTGGGGCATAGCATGTAGGAGACACTTGTCTGCCGCTTGGCAATGAGCTTGTAATTTAGTGAAAATGGGAACACCATCCACACATATA